>PITA01001997.1:0-64112 GCA_004023965.1 Spilogale gracilis
TACATATTACCAGTTTTATTAAAATCACTTAACTGTTTTCATACCTGTCCTGGAAAGATAAGAATGTTCATTGAGGAGTTTTAAAATAGTAGACAAAAGCAGGGGCCTCAAGAAAAGAAAGTCTGTACTTTAAATCGTAAAGCAAATCAAAAAAGTTTAACAAGACTACCATCAAGGCAGTTTTTCATTTTTCATTTTAAATTAAATCATGAGAATAAAACAATTTTCTTTTTTCTTTCTCTCTTAATAGCTAAGTACATTATAATAGATATGACATTGAATGATTGCTAAATTAATGAAACCATTGTTAGAGTTCTCTACAAGTTTAGAGATAGATTTATAGAAGGTACATTTGGCTGGCTGGCTGCTCAGCCCTATTTTTGTCCCTTTAGCCTTGAAACAGCCTAATCAGGAAACAATTTTGCACAGTGGGTCAAAGGATAAAATCCCTGGAGACAGAACTCAGAACATCATGGCACGAAAGTACCTCAAATTTAGGGGTTCTCACGGTTCTGAACCCCCATCCTATTTTCCGGTTGCTGTAACATCACAACTTGGACTGCACAACAGATATAGTCCTATACTTACACTTTCTAAGTATTGCCTTAAGTTTCAAAGGCAACATGCAGCCTTGTGCTATGGGTTTCCTTTCCTCCATGGCTTTGCAAGAGAGCAAGGAAGGGCCCCATACTCTCACACTATCTACAAAATTTCCAAATTTGGCCATTTATAGAAAGCCCACTCTGCGTCAAGGAATAAGAATGTTTGATCAAACTTGACAATCTGCCTGCATGGAAATATCTGGGTATTCCTTAATCACCTTAGAAAATTAATGTTCATAAAGTGAACATTAGAGGCTTAGCATTCAAATAAGCAACACAAGCGCTGCTGAAGGGGCAGCGGAGGGGGAAAGTCATGATTTTATAAGGCTTTTATGATTCTATGTCCTAAAGTTTAGAGCACTGTAACGATGGTTTCATCAATTTGTGGATCATTCACTGTCACCTCTGCCATGAAGTACTGGACTTTTAATGGATTTAGGGAGAGAGGAAAATCATTCCTATGATTTAATTTCAAATGAAAAATTGCAAAGTTAGTAACTTCTTTAATTTTTTGTGGGGGTAGGCAGTGAAATCTTCCTCTGATAGAAGGTTACTTTGTGGTAAGAATAAGCATCTGTTTTCACAGTCTCTTTGACAAGAAGGATAGAAAATATCTTTAAAATATTGCATGATGGATTAGGTCAGTTATGAAATTAAAGGGAGTTTGGAGAATTGTAAAAGGTTACTGTGGTGGATTATCATAGCAAGTGACTTTGGTGCCTCATGAAGGCTCCTCTCAGGTTACTTCTGACTTCAGCCACAACTGCCTTGGATGTCCTGTATCACCTTGAGCTCGCCTCATGCTGGCAGCTTCCCGTAAGTGCAGGCTGGGTGTCCTGCTTTCTGCTTCTGGGCTTTGCTTTCTGAACAGAACTAGAGAGGCATGAGAGGGCCACTTCTACACTCCTGTGTCCTGGATTATCTGTGTAACATTTCACTGTCAGTATCCTTATTTGTAGAAAACTTAAAACTAAATCATGCTTGAAACAAGTTTGAGCAGCATTTCAACCCAGTGTCTATGATGTCAGATTTGACTCAAACCTGGTCACAAAGAAAAAGTGAGGTATGCGATGCTTTATAGTAAGATTGAGTTTGGTCATCCAGGGATAGAGATAAGTAAGAATTTTCTAAGTGAGGAATGAGAAAGAGAAACTACTAGAGAGAGAGGGAGTATCATGTGAAGTTTCTAAGGCAATAGGTGGATGACTTGTCTCTCCTCAGGGGACATTTGGCAGTGCCTGGAAACATTTTTGATTGTCACAAGGCAGAAGTACAACTGGCATATCATAGGGAGAGGACCAGTATGCTGCTAAGCATCCTGCAAGGGTCAGCATAACTCTCCACAATGAAATATTAGCTGACAGTGAAATATCAGTAGTCCCAAGACTGAGAAACCTTGCTCTAAGGCCAGAAACTGCTTTCATCTAAGAATCAAAGAAGGTCACTATAACTAGCTCTTATTATCACAGCATTGTTAAAACATGCAGGCTCTAGATCTTATGGGACTTTATAGGCTATGCTAAATTCACATAAAGTTATTGAAGGATTTTAATAAGGATGTGGGGAGCCTGGGGGATAGGTGGGGCTGGTAAGACTTGATTTATATTTGGAGGAGACTATTATAAAGGGAGTTTCAGTGGAGGCACATTCCAAAGAGAGGTGCTAATATAGAACCAGTTTTAAGATAGTTAAAGCACTCCACCATACCAAAGGTATAAAAGAATCAATGGGTAGAGATTGGAAGAGTTTCCAAGAGATTTCTCTGGAGAGAGATACCCCGTCAGCTGCACCGTAGCTGTCCCCGTGAAGTCAATCACTGCTAACCCATCTAACCCAAAAGCGGGAGAGGACATTTAAGACGTTCACTTAGAGATCTTTATGTGCCCACTGCTTTGCAGCAAGCACATCGTGTGTGAGTCAGGTCTGAGTGAGGAAAGGGCGGAAGCTGACTAACGTGTCTATTTGAAGTAGAGCGGAAGACTGCAGTGTGTGGTCTCTGAGTGCATCAGACAAATATGTAGCCTGAAGGTTAGATGTGTGAGCTCTGCAGGGAGGAGAGGAAAGACCATGAGCTGCTTTGGGTTTGTTTGAGATCTTTCAGAAAGAACAAAGTCAACTCAGCAGAAGGCGATGGAGGTTAGATGGGCACCCATCCAGGGGATGTGGAGGAGGTCAAAATGAGGTATGGTGAAGCACTTGACCATGCCAAGGATTGCGGCAGAAGTATCTTCAGTGGTAGAGGTATAGGGTGGAGGATTGTAAAGGAAGGAATGTCTGAGAGAATGAAAGCAAGGGCTCCAGAGCACAGTCAGCATTAAAATATGACAAAGCTAGAAAGTACTAGTTGAAGTTTTCCCCTGTAATACAAATGAAGTAAGAACTATCTCCTTCCCTCTTATCCTACTTGGTGCTCTAAATTGAAAGAGTCAGAGAACATGCATAATAGGATGGAGCAGTAAGAGAAGAAGCCCGAGGTGAGAAATGGGGGAAGAACTGTCCTCTCTTCCTTGTTGTCAACTTTTTTCTTTCATCAGCAGGAGCTTGAACAGGAAAGACGTTTCGACCTTAGGTTAGGAGTTTTGATGAAACGAACATTGTAATTAATGAACTGAAACTTTATTTTAAGCAAAACCTAATTCTATAGAATAAATTCAAAGACAGATTTCAAAAATGATTTAGTGTGTGATAACAACGCTTCAACAAGTTTAATTCGCTATCACAGTAACTTTCGCAAGTCGAAGGAATGAACAAAACAGGGCTCCTCTTTGGAGAATGGTTTGGGAGTGGAGCAGTGATGTTTGAAAAGGTGTGTTAGAGCATGGTTCGACACGATAGGAAGTGCTATGCCAAGATAATAAACAACCCAAGGGTGACTGAAAACCTCAAAACATCTCTGTCATGTTCTGAGTTCTTTGCAGGGGCAGAGGAACACTGTTTACTCTGTTCAATCAAGAATACAAGTTGAGGGTCCCCTGGGTGGCTCAGTCAAAGAGGCTGCCTTTGGCTCATGTCATGATCCCAGGGTCCTGGGGTCAAACCCCACATCAGGTTCCTTGTTCAGCGAGGAACCTCTTTATCCCCTGCCTGCTGCTCCCCTGCTTGTGCTCTCTCTGTCTCCCTCCCCCACCTGTCAAAAATAAATAAAATCTTAAAAAAAAAATACAAGTTGGAGGGCACCTGGGTGATTCAGTTGGTTGAATATCCAACTCGTGATTTCTTCCTGGGTCATGAACTCAAGGTCCTGAGATCCAGCCGCAAGTCGAGTCCCCTGTGGGGTTCTGCGCGCAGTAGAGAGTTAGCTTGAGGTTCTCTCCCTCTGCCCCTTCCCCCACCCCACTCTCTCTTTCTCTTTCAAATAAGTCAATCTTAAAAAAAAAATCCAAATTGATAGCACAGCCACATATTTGAGCCTTGCCATTCAATGTGAAAGAAGAGAATTCCAGAAGAGCTCACCTTGGCAATTAAATTTTCCACTTATGAAATGATTCACATCATATTTATTAGCATCTCATTGGTCAGAAGCAGCCTTGATCAGAAGGCTTGTTGGTCAGAAGTGAACATATAGGGTGAAATATTACTTTCAGGTGTGTAGTATAGTGATTCAACACATGAGTACAACACCCGGTGCTCATCACAAGTGCGCTCCTTAACTCCACCCCTCCCCCATCACCTATTTTACCCATCTGTCCAATTGCCTCTCCCTCTGGTACCCATCACTTCTCTGTAGTTAAGAGTCTGTTTCTTGGTCTCTCTCTCTCTCTCTCTCTCTCTCTCTCTCTCCCTCCCTTCCTCCCTCCTTTACTTATTTCTTTGTCAAATGCCACATATGAGTGAAATCTTATGGTTTTTGTTTCCCTCCGACTTCACTTAGCAAGTGGCAAGATTCCATTCCTTTTTATGGCTGAATAATATTCAGAGTTAGAAATATTGATAGATTAATACATATAAATATGATTTGGTACCTGCTCCTTGCTCTAGAAAATGCTCTAAGAAATCATCATCTGTAAATCCTCCTCTTATACACATCTCTCACAAAAGTAAAAATACCACAAAACAAGTAAAAGCCAAGTCGCAAGGATGCAGATACTTAGGCCTGCACTGCTTTGAGATGTGTTTTTTTAACTCATTGCTGCTTGCTCCCACAAGTTACAGTGTATTTGCATTGCAGGCAATATTGTTAATTGTATGTTCCTTCACATTTATTTTTAAAGTATTTCTATTATTTTTAACACAATAAAGGATTTAATTATGAAAGTTTATTCCTTTCTAGAGGAAATCTTTGAAGAAAGCTTGAAGCTTAAATTTAATATTTATATTTTAAACCTGCCTTTAATAATAATTCATTATTTTAAAGGATGCCTAATAACAATATAAGATACCATGAAATCCCTTTTCAGTTTTTATTATTTGTGGAATGGTGCAAAGACTAGGATTTGGCCTCAGGTAAAATTCTTTGCATTATGAAATAAAGATTAGTTATTTTTTTGCCATGTATGAAGAAAAATGAGACAGAAAAACTCTATGAAAATAATACATTACATATATATGAATGTATATGCTCCTCTTCCTAACAGCAAATTAGATTTCAATAAGTTATATGCCAATATATTTGGGATACAGCAGTGCAAATTTGCTGGAGGCAGGAGTATGTACTGAGGGTTAAAACCCACTCATAAAATGTAATCAACTCTAATTTTATGAATTCTTATTAGAAAGCAAAATAAATATATGACTATAGCTCTGTATATTTTGTTCCCAATTGGTCATATCTATTAAATGGTAAACTGGGCTTGTCTTCTCAATTTAAATGAGAATAAATTTTTTTCACATGGATTTCATGGAAATATATAAAAACACAAGTTGGAAATTGCTTTTCTGGGGGCACCTGGGTGGCTCAGTTGGTTGGACGACCGCCTTCGGCTCAGGTCATGATCCCGGAGACCCGGGATCGAGTCCCACATCGGGCTCCCTGCTGGGCAGGAAGCCTGTTTCTCTCTCTTTCACTCCCCCTGCTTGTGTTTCCTCTCTGGCTGTGTTTCTCTCTATCAAATAAATAAAGTCTTAAAAAAAATTGCTTTTTTGATCTAACACGATACATGTTGATACCAAATAACTTTGAAAAAGAAATAAAAAATAATTTGCTGTCATTTGTCACGCAAATCACCTTGACGATTTTTGTTAATCTTTGAGTTTGCAAATACAATCATAGTCAGGACTTTTAGCCTGGATTTATATAGATGTGGGCACTGTCTGTAGATGCCAAGGACACTGTAAAAGTTCTGAAATTTAAGACACGATCCTTGACATATGGATCATGTGTATTTTTTAAAAAATATTCATGACTCTTATCAAAATTCTCGAAGTACCATGACCCATTGAAAATTAAGAACTGCAATTCTGTTTACTTCATGCAATTCATAAAGCTAATTATAGACTAATTGACTCAAGTGTCTAGATCGTGTGTGTGTGTGTGTGTGTATGTGTGTGTTTTACAGGATTTTTTTTACAAAGGTAAGAGAAAAGACTTTTTAGGATTTCTGTATACATGGTAAACAAGTGGGAACACTGAAGCCATATTAAGTTGGAGATGAAGGGAAATTCACGTTGGTTCAGGTGTTAATAGAAATCTCATACATCATCTTTACCTGTGACTCTAGTCCTTGTTTTATATTATTTGCAAATAGTTAAAAATACAATCATTAATAACCATAGGTTTAGATATAGTCCATGTTTTACACTAGCATACAGAAAAAGGTCAATATTTGGTCAGATCCTCAGACTTTAGTTCTTTTTCTGTGACACAGAATTTGATTATACTGGTAGTCCTGGGCTGGTTTTTGCCAACTCTACTTCAATCCAAATTTCATATTTTGGACATCACTCCAACAATGACTGAGTAAGGCATGAAGCTGAGGATTGCAATGACAGAGACCATAGTTTTAGAAAACACAGTCATAATCTTGAGTCCAATCTCATATCTGGCATAACTTCTAACAAATTAAGATTTGGCTTCCTCATCCACTAGAAAAAAAGTTCTGCAATACTTCTCTGTTCTAAAAGTAGAAGTCCACAAGTAATAATTTTATTCCCATTATCTACTCTTCAAATACTGAGTGCTTATAAGTCTAAGGCACCATAAAGGAGATTAAAATGAAACTGGCTGGCTGAGCCCCTACCCTCAAGATGTTTACTGTCTAGGAGGAAACCCATATATGTTCATAATATTTTAAAGTGGTAAGTTTCAAAAGAAAGATACATATTTAATGTTTATAGCCAGTGTCATAAAGTGGTGTTAGGACTACCAAATATATTCATTTATGTGACACATTTGCAGATGGTGACCTTCTATATGATAATCTTGTTGCATTTCCTTAGAAAATTCTGTTTTTCTGAAGTCTGTTGCTCCACGACTTTAGGTTCTTGAGATTTATGCTCCTGTGCAGTCTGGTCCTGAGCTTCATTAGCACCTGATTTACCATGAGTGCAGATGGTTATTGGAAATAAAAAGTCAGCCATTTCCTATGATTAAATCTCTCCTGGGCTGCATCTCTCTCGTAGCTATTTCCTTACTACTGCGTATGATTCATTTGCAAGCTGAACAGTGATTATTATATGATTGTTAAATCTAAAGTGGAAAGGAAAGTAGATTATTAGAAAAAGTCTGGTAGCTTATTAATATATATTATGTGCTACAATGAAATGATTTTACTGAAGTATTAGCAAGATGATAGATTTATGGATGATGAGAGAAAATTACTCTATTGTGACAATTGTATGTAACAAAAAGAATTCAGAATTTTTCTTTTCTTTCTTTTTTTTCTGTTTGTTTGCCTTTCTTTAAGGGGTTATTGATTAAATCAATCATCCCTCAAAATGCGTCCTCATCATCGTCACTTGCCTCTACTTTGTAGTATTTTTGTAGTATTATTGTGAGTCTAGAAGGCAAAAGAAGGAAAATACAGGCTTGTTAATGGCAAAATCTGTATTTTTTTGAACTGAGAGGAAAACAAAAGTTTGTTTCCAACAGAAATATTTCAGTAGTCTTTATCTGATTAGAAATAATCATTAGTTTTTCCACATGACACTTTTATGAAAACAGTAAGAGTTTGGAAATTTCATCACACTTTAAAAATTTTGTGTGATCTCCATATTATACTGAATTAGTAAAGTTGATTTCCACCTATTAAAGAGCCAGTAAATATAAGAGAAACTTGTTGATTTGCCTGGCTAATAATATATTGATGTGCCCCACATATTCCTTTTCTTCAAAGTAAAATTCTAGTTCAGTTGAAAGACAAATATAAACCACAATCACTAGAGCTTATTTCTCTCTTATTCATTTTCATTATTACTTTTATTTAGGTTACTTTGTTTCAACTCTGAGGGTTTGAATACACAGGGATTCTGAAGAATGAAAGTCAGCTATCCCTTTGATGATATTTTTGTAACATGTTTTGCTTCCATTTCCTGAATGTTCATGCAGCCAATAATTGCATCAAAAGAACATCCACAGACCAATTAAATATAAATTTTGTATATACACTGAAACTAATAGTATTCGTCATAATACACATAGGCCATACAGCTAAATACCTGCCCCTGACATGCTAGAACAATCTTACAATGAACTACATTTCTGTCTCTTCTAGGTTCTCTGGTCTTTCATTTCGGTTTCTGCTTTCTACTACAGGGCCTTTTTTGCTTATAATCACCTGGGCCAGAAATGTGCTTCCCTCCCAGTAATTATAACCTCTCATGAAGTATCTTTACTTTTCCTTCTGTCTCGTATTACATAGCAATTTCACAATATTTGTGTATTTGAGAAATTCCTATCTTTCCCACTATACCATAGGTCAAGTATTATAAGCAGAACTATGGAAAGTTTTACTGACTTTTGTATATGTTCTGTTTAGCACATTATAAGGTATGTAATACCTTTTTGTGTCTTTTCTTCATTTCTACTTAGCAACACACCAAGCTTTGTGACTTAAAACAACAACAGTTTAGTATTTCTTGTATTTCTGTGGGTGGGTTGACTGGAAAACCAATAGATTAGCAATGTTCAACTCATATATTGGCTCTTCCTCCTCACATCATTTTTCATCCTGAGCTTCTTCACAATATGGAGTCCTTGGTATAGTGCTCCATGATGGGGAGAGGGACATTTACAAGCCCCTTGAGGCCTAGGCTCTGGAACTTGCATGCCATCACATATGTTCCATTCTGTTGGTCACAGTTATTCTCTAAGGCCCAGGTTCAAGAGGTTGGAGAAAGAGATTTACCTGTAGAAGGAAAAGTTGCCCAGTCCCACAGCATACGGGCATATGTACAGGACTGGGAAGAATCTGTGGCCATTAAATAATCTACCATTGTGTTCAGTAATAGTTTAATTATTAATACAATTGTAATTTAATTTGGAAGTCCAGGAATTGGCTGATTAAAATGTTTATATTTTGTTATATTTGTTTTGAGCTTTTATTTTATATATACTGTGCTCTAAGAATAAGAAGACATGGGCAGAGTGGTTTGTTAAGTCTAAGGGATAATGGACAATCTGATCTCATATTTAGACAAATGATGGCTATGAGCAATATGAGAATAAGAACTTGATTTTTGATGAATTTCCAGCAACTAGAACAGTATTTGGCACATAGTGATTTTCAGTAAGTGTTTATTGAATGAATGAGTGAACACAATTAATAAACATTCCTCTTAGGTCTTTTCTTTCATGTTCCTAAGAAAGTTCCTTTTTGTTTTCATCTGTCTCAAATGATTAGTTTCTGAATTTTTAGGGAAATAGCTGACTGGGAAGTAGAGTTCCTACTTACATATGGGATTTCATGAATCCATAATAATGAACTCTGGCAAGATTTAGCAACACTAAAACATATTATATAATTATGAATAATCTTATGATTATTTTATGAATATTTGACCATTCACTAAAAACTGCCTCCAAGAAATTTTCCTTTCATATTCATGGATACAAAATGACAATGAGATATTCTCTCTAATCCGTATAATCTGTTCAGAATAGGAAACATCTCTAAATGAGTCATTAACCTAAATGAGTGACTATAAATATCATAATATTTAGAATGTAATGACTTCAACTCTATATACAGGTTCAGATTATAGTACCACTTTTGTGGACAAGGATATCATTTTGTTCTGCCTCAACTGAAAAATGCAGATGACTTCTTATTTAAATTCTGGAAAACAACATTTTCCTAAGCATTTTAATATAGCAAACAATATTGTGATTTTTTTGTTTATGGGACTATAAATTGAAAATAGTTTTATAAAATATTTCCAACTGGATTTCATCTTCATTTTTTATCTGTTTATATGCGCATGATTTCAAATAGGAGGAAAGAGTATATAGGCTAGGTATGTTTTTAAAATAAAACAATAGGTAATACTAGAGAGAAAAGGGGAGGAAATATTTCTATCACATCAGCCTTAGAATTATCCAACGTGTACTTGAATATACCAGCACAATGATTAATCCCCAAATTATAACGTCTAGTTCTGTCGATTAGTTTATGTACAAGTCAGCCTGAATATTTTATATAAATTATAGCATATTTACTATAAACAAAAAGAGATCATGATATTTCAGGAAGTCATCTGGGTCCCTTAAGATATCAATCAGTGACAAAAAAGCAATCTAAATAAGAATGGATTCACTGACTCAGGTATTAGATTACATAATTCTTCAATTTGATTAAGAATACCAATGTTTTCAATATAACTCAAATATCTGATTACTATCCATATAAGTTTTATACACAATAATTAATGGGTTTATAAAACCACTCTTCTATAACACTGGAAAAAGGCGAATTGTCCCATTTTTTAAGCTGTAGTGTGAAGAGAAGTTTTAAGGGGAACAGCATTTTCAAAATGCAAAGTTATGCCTCTTGTCACAGAATTGGAAAAGGACTGCTGATGTGTGAAGAAAAACAAAAGGTAAAAACACTTAACTAATTTTCAAAGAACAGAAACAAGTTTTATTAGAAGTATATTTCCTAAGTTGTGAAACCGTGGTAGTCTTCACAGAATAAAAGTAAGGGAAATAATGTGTGAAGGAGCTAGAGAGGTGTAAATTTTTTCTTCATTTTTGCAAGTTTTACAAAATATAACACCTAAAACTTGGTTAAGAGAAACAATTAAAATGCAGCAAGGTATATAATATATTCTAATGAATATAATTACTAATTTTTAATTATTCTATAGTACTGAGGATAGTAATAGAGAAGTATTGACTGTCCTTTTAATGATGGAAAGTATATGTGTTTTTAAAAATATTTGTAAAATGTGTTTTTCTCATTTTGAATTCCTTACGTTGTATCATGAAACTGTTTTGTCTAGTGATTTGAGATGTCATTCATATTTTAATATACAAAGCAAATGTCATTAAACAGAGCTATTTAATAATGTGAACTCCTTCTAATTCTTAAATGTACAAAGTTACCAATCAATTGTTATTCCAGTTGTAGAGTTGTCCATGAGTCAGGAGAGAAAACAGGAACTGTCTTTACTATAAGCTTGCTGAAACTTTTTTGCATTTACTTAATTTCCCTGGAGCCTAGTAGGTACATTTTAAGTATCTGTTGAACTATATTAACACTATATTCTTATAACTGGTGCTTAAATAATTGATTGGTTCAGAATATTCAGTAGAAGCAAATGGAACAGAGAAACAGAGAGAGGGTGACAGAGACAGAAAAAGTGAAAGGGAAGGAAGGAAAGGCAGTTGACAGGTGGTAGAAAGAAAAGGACAAGCAGTTCTTTCACTATCTAGCTCAACATACTTGATTCATATTATCCAGATGGCTGTCCCTGCTGCCTCTGAAGGCTCCTTGGGCTTCCTAGAAGTCCTTCCAGTGGGCAGTATTTTAAGCATGTTATAGTCTCCTCCTCATTTTGGTGAATGCAAAAACATGATTGTATCATGACAGTCCGATATGATCAGACTCTTACTCATTTACTCAAGTTTGCCAAGAAATAAAATCTATATATATATATATATATATCACTCAAAATACAGGGGAGGAGATAACTCCTTTCAAGGGATTAGAATATAGTTCCATCATTCAAATCATATCCATAGATACCAAAATCCATGAAAACGAAATTAACTCCCAGATTGTTTGGTAATCATGGAATTAGAGCAATGCAAAAGGGATGGGTTGAAGAACTGTGTTAGACTCTTTGGAAAACCTGACCAAGTTCCTTCCTTAAGGACGTCTTGCTTTCCTCTTTTATTGTGTACATGCTTAAGCCATCCTGTAAACCTTTAATGCTTATAACAATTAATATGAAATAATTTAATATATTTTCCTGACTAGAAATTATGTTTTGTGCAAGCAGAGCTTTATTTTGTGTAAATGCCTTTTGTGGTACCATGCCTAGATTAGGTGCTCAGAATATTTAATAAATGAGTTCCTGTCCCACCAGAGAGAAGACCAATCTAGCTTTCCCTGGTGTCCAGAGTTAGGCGTGGAAACATGCTAATTCTCAATATTGTAGTGCTTTCCTCTTTTTGTTTTTGTTTTTTTTCAGATTTTATTTATTAGACAGAGCTAGAGAAAGAGATAAAGCACAAGCAGGGAGGTGGGGCAGAGAGAGAGTAGAAGCAGTCTCCCACTAAGCAGGGACCCTGATGTGGGACTCTATCCCAGGATACTGGGATCATGACCTGAACCAAAAGCAGACACTTAACTGACTAAGCCACACAGGTGTCCCTCCTCTTTTTGTTTTTAAACATATGAAGATAAGTTCGTGTAGTAGACAGTTTCTAGTTATGAATAAAATAATCCACTTAAATTACTTAAATTAAATATAGCTTTCTTTTATACTGAAGAATACAAAGCTTAATTACATTTTCACTCTCTATTTTGGCTAGGCTCTACATATTCCTGTTTATTTTAGTGAGAAATACTATATCTTTAATATTTCTGCAGTGATCTCAGATATCCTGGTGTATTTCACCAATTCACATATCACCAGGTGACTCTGTTTCTAAGTTACTGGATATATGGGATGGGCGAAGGTAAGAACTTAGGAACGTACTAGCTGCTTAATAGTCATTATAGACTTCACTGACTATAATAAAAGCATCAGATGCAAATGGAGACACTTCAAAAAGGGATTTTTTATGAGTTTTTCCCAAGATTATTTCAAATACATATACATGGAAATAATTCTTAGAAAATTCAGGGGGGCATCAGGTCAGATGACAAAAGCAGATTCAGTCATAGTGGCCTGTGTAGTCAAAAGATAAGCACAAGTAATTATGTTGAATATAAATTCTCCGCCTTAATTCCTTTATTTGTTACCATGGAATATCACATCTAGAAAAATAGTATTATATGACAAATAGATCACCTAATTTACATGTTCCAAATATCTCATTCATAATAATTTGTGTGAAAATTCTCTTAAAAACAAAAATGAACGGTCACCTGCAAGTAACAGAATACACAAAATAAATCAAAATTTACTTATGAATCTCACACGAGTAGAATTCAGAGACGGACTGTTTCAGAGTTGGCTGGTAAGGCAGTTAACTCTCCCAGGGATCTGGATTAGCATCTCTGGGATTCCTTTGCCTTTTCCTTCATACTGGCAAGATGGCTTCTCTGTGTCCAGTTACAATCTCCTTACTTGATAACATGCAAAAACAGGAAAGGAGGGGCAGAGCTTTCACTTCGTGTCTGACTTTACCTGAGTGGAAAATCTTTCATGGAAGTGCACAGTGTACTCCCTTCGGGTCCTGTCAGTCAGCTCTAGGTTACATTGTTATCTTTAGTTGGCTTATTTCAGGAGAGGGGAATAAAAGTTCTTTTAAAATAGAAATATGAACAAAGGCGTCATCTAATGACCTATCTGACCTCTAGCATTTCCATTTGGGCTTAGAAAAAAAAGTTTCAGGTGATGCTGCATTCATTATTATATTTAATGAGAGACAGTATGGGAAAAAAGCTAGGATTTCTTGAGTTAGGTTATGCTCCTTCCCGTGTGATGTTGGGAGAATGAGTTCTCAGCCTCACTGCATTCACCTGTGACAGTGCCATGCTCAATAACAGTAGCAATTATTGCGATACAAATTTCATTTAATTTTTCTAATAATTTTCTTAGGGAAACTTTTAATATTATGAAATATTAATAGTAAATATCTAGTTATATTGAAAGGTATTCTGTTGTAAACATGCTTGGACATTGTTTAAACGTTTTATAGTTTTAGTTTTGCTTTTCATATAATTATTATCACTGCTCTTTGGTAACTTACTGTGTCTATATACTTCTTTAGTATGAATTTTGTGAATGTGGCATCACTAGTGCTTTTGTACTTTTCCATTCTAAGTCTCCTGATTATTTCTAATAAAAAATAGAGAAAATATTTAGGGAAGAAATAATTGATTTGCATTACTATAGAAAGTTCTTATACACAAAGCCACTTATATAATTGCCTATCCTTTATTTTATAAAGAGAATTGAAAAAATAGTTGAAAAATCATACCGAAATTTTTTGATCTTTGGGTGCATCTTTTTGTATGAGAAATCTCTTTACTTATATAAGAATAATTCTTACAGGTTAAAAATTGTATTTTAAAAATATCCATCTTTTTTTCTTACAAACTAAGATGGAGTATTATATGATTCTTTCTGAAGTTTCTATAGCTTGTTTCATTGTATCCTGGGGACTTACCAAGCCTAGCTTATGAATGAGCATTAGATACAAACATTTTTTATATGTCATTTAAGAAAATTATATCTTTACTTGTTTGGAGAGATGAAAAATGTTTGCTCTCTTTAGTATGAATATAAAATATCCCCACTGTAGTCATTACAGCTGTGTTTCTTCCTTATGAAATAATATTATCAACATTAGTCACTTGCTATGAAAGAAGTATAAATTGCTATTTAAAAAAACAACAACGTGAGTTTCAAGGTATCAGTCAAATGTGTAGTATCTGAGAATATAGAATATAGGGTCACTTCTGCCCCTAGTATGTTCCTGTGGATAGTAATTGCCATAACATTTCAGTTTCAAGTTTCTGTAAGCAAATGTAACTCTTTACATACCTAAATGTTTGATCCTATGACTTTTTATAAACTGGAGTAAAAGTTATCATTCATTTCAAAATCTCAAACTTTAGAACCACCTTTTTCACGATAGTTTATTAGTATAGGTATAGTTGCCAATCAAAAATAAATAAATACATTGCTCATTTCATTAGGTTGGTTACGGCATAGATTCTTATTTTTTTAAACTTACTTTAATTTTTTTAAGATTTTTTTTTTTAATTTGTTTGACAGAGAAAAACACAGCTAGAGACGGACCACAAGCCGGGGGAGTGAGAGAGGGAGAAGCAGGCTTCCCGCCCAGCAGGAAGCCCCATGTGGGGCTCTGTCCCAGAACTCTGGGATCATAACCCCATGGTGTTGATTCTTAACAAATGCCTGTTACTATAGTCAGTACAGATGACAGCTGACCAATTTCAAGAGGTGATAAACTGTAGGTATCCCCACCTTTTACCCCTGTATTAACCTATGGTTGTGGCCCAGACAAGGCCCCGCTGCCCTGTCACCCTGCTGTCCGCCACCCCTATCGGCCCCCACCTACCCCTACACTGTGAGTGTTTCTCCCTCTTGCCGGGGTTGGATCCACCCACGCAATCACGTCTCACTCCGCTTGTGGTGTCATCTTAAACATAATACCTCACTACGTTTACGTTTAAGAATAAATGAGTAACCTTATAACTAATGTTGTGTGTCTGCCTTTTGATAATGAAACACAAATAAAAGCGAATTGATTCTATGACATAGATGTCCCACTTTCAACACTGACCCTATTACTGTGAGCCACGAATGCTGCATCTCTTATTAGGGACATTGTTAGACAAGTTTACAATTCCTGCTCGGTCCCTAGGATATTCCATAGAGTTGGGAGACTGAATTTTACCATTCAAGTGAGTGAGTTCTCAGACACTTTGCTCTCCAGGAGACAACAATTTTCAAACCAGATTTGAAGTAACTATTGAAATACTTTCAGAACAGGACAGAAGTGAAAGAAAGCTAATGAAAAAGATGAAAAAGATGAGATTTTTGAAACATCCTTAATGAGTAGAACAGCACATTGGTTTTAAAATCCTTCTAACTAAGCTACTTAAGACCTTGTATGTTTACTTTCATATGAAAAGCAGTGATCAAAAGGGTTTTATTTTCTAATCCGAGGAACATTTTATCCATATAATGTAGCTTAGTTCAAGGGGCTTGAAAAAAGGGATTCAGGTGTCTAATAGGCAGCTTTTCCATTTTATGTGTAGTAAGTAGTAATATATTAGTAATTTTATATGTATTCATAATGAAAATAAAAGCAAGATGTTTGTGAGAAAAAAAGTTGACCTTTAATTTAAAAGTAATTTCACTGAATTAAAACTTTCTGTGTGTTTGACTTTTGAGCTTTCTACAGCAAAATAAATGAGGTAGTTTGACCTCTCTCTGTTGCATTGTCATTAGAAATGAGCTTAATATCTAATTAGGTTCTTTGTTACTTTCTTTTGGGACTTGCACTAGTAATTCATGTTCCATTTGTTTGTTTTATGTTTGCTGCATTTATAATACCTAGCAGACAAAAAACAAATAAAAAGATGTGTATTCCAGGGAAAAAAATTCCAAGGAAAGTATATTGCTAGAAATTAAATTACCTATTTGAAAGTTCAGAAGTTGGACAACTAAATTTCATAATGATGAGAAAGATTCTTTGCTTGAATAAATCTCTGATCGTTTACATTTCCCTGAGGATATGTAAAAGAGGCAAAGTTGCTTTTAATAAGAAAATCTTGATAAATATGAGCTATTTTTTTCCTAAATTTTTACCTGAACATCTGGTAGCCAAGCACTTTAAATATTAAACTGAAACCTTTAGACTTACAATTAAATTCATTGAAATAATGTTCAATATATTAATGAATTAAAATTATAATAGTATGAATAACTTGTTGTAGGACATTTGTCATCATACCTGGAATCACAAAGCATGTCTAAGAATACAATAAATTTGATTTTGGCTATTTCATAATGTGTTAAATGTCCAGTTACCTAACTCTTAAAATGTCCAAAGCTGTAGATAGGTTCTCTCTGACAAATTTGAGTTTGAATTATTTGGATCATTTTCTAATGTGAGCCATAAAAATAAATAGCGTACATGTTTAAAGGTGCTTTTTTGCATTTCTACAACCTAAAGACCAGTTTGGATGAAAAAATAAAACTTAACAGCTCTTAATTTGTCATGTGGAATCTGATTCTATGTGTTTTTATTACATCTATATATTTATCTAAGTGAAACATAAAATGGTTGTAATAATGGAGAATTTAAAGCAGCTTTTGTACATGAGCAGTAATGCTAACTAATATGGTGAATAAAGGCTGAATGTAAATTCTCAGAATTTCTTTTTTTGTGATGTATTTACTAAAGTTGGTATATTTTGATTAGCTGATACAAACTCCCCATCATCTTAATTAAGCTGTGAAGATTTTTTGAAGGGCAGAATGGCAAAAAATAGACAGTAATCATTTATGTGCAATAAGAAGTCTTGTGTGTATGTATATGGGTATGTGTATATGTGTGTGTGTGTGTGTGCACACGCATATGTCTGTGTGTATCTATGTGTATATATACATATATATGAATATATATATATAATTTTCAAACTGCAATACACTATATATTAGATCCCTGACAGAACCTGTCATAATATAAACTCAAAGCCCTTTTTCTGCTGGAGTAATGCTCTGGTATTCTCACATGTATACTTAGAAATAACTTGGATATGGCAGAAATTAGTAGAATCTAATAATACCATTAGGTTCCTATTGATGCTACCTTATTTATGCTCCTTGGATTGAGTCTCTATTTTCCCTTGCCAATTGGTTGTGGCCTTCAATGAAATTTCCTTTGTACTATTCCAAGAGCCACATTTCTGTTCATACTACTAGCACTCAAAGTTTTAGCCCTTTTACTCATTTCTGCTAAACTTATAGCTTATAAAACAGAGCTGGCCATGTCACTCGACTGGTAATAAACAGATTCTGTCAGCATCTTATTAATCTAGAATATCAAGGCCAAACTCCTTCACCTGACATACATGTTCATACCCACCATTCTCTCAAGTCATTCTGCACTCCTAAAACTCCCTAGAACTTGTCTTTCTTCTTTGTTTGTCTCCTTCGACTTACTAATCAAGTGTCGCCTTCTTTTCTGAAACTCTGAACTCTCCCAGGTAAGAGTAGTTGATTCACTCAAATGTTCACTTTAACACTTGGCTCATATTTTCGTAGAGAATTAACTTTTTAACGATCTTATATGCCCATCATCTTACAATAGTCTGAGCTCCTTGGAGACAAACATAATTGTATCCATATTTATATATTTAGAACTTGTCCCAGTAGCATATGGAAGTTTCGGTCCTTGCTAAATATTTGTTGAATGAATGAATGGATGAGTAAATGAATCCAGGAAGTCTGGATAAAATGCTAACACAAAAGCGTTATTAGAAAACTTGCTGCAAGGCAGTCCTAAGGGGGAAATACATAGCATCCAGGCCTCACTTAAAAAAATTGAAAAATCCCAAAGATACTAACTCTCTTTACACCTTAAAGAACTGGAGAATCAACAACAAATTAAGCCAACCCCACACAAGAAGGGAAATAAGATTAGAACAAAGATCAATGAGTTAGAAACTAGAAATACAGTAGAACATATCAATGAAACTAGAATCTGGTTCTTTGAAAGAATTAATAAGATCAATAAACAGTGGCCAAACTAATCCAAAAGAAAAGAGAAAGGACCCAAATTAGTAACATTATGAATGAAAGAGGTGAGATCACGACTAACACCAAAGATATAAAAACAATCATCAAAAATTATTATTAACAGGGGTGCCTGGGTGGCTCAGTTGGTTAAGCAACTGCCTTTGGCTCAGGTCATGATCCCGGAGACCAGGGTCAAGCCCCGCATCAGACTCCCTGCTTGGCAGGAAGTCTGCTTCTCCCTCTCTCACCACCCCCCACCAGGTTTGTGTTTCCTCTCTAGCTGTGTTTCTCTCTGTCAAATAAATAAATAAAATCTTTTTAAAAATTATTATTAACAGTTATATGCCAATAAGTTAAGCAACCTAGAAGAAATAGATGCAGTCCTGGAAACCTGTCAGTTTCCAAGACTGAAACAGGAAGAAATTGACAGCCTGAACAGACCAATATCTAGTAATGAGATTGAACCAAAAAACTCCCAAGAAACAAGCCCAGGACCTGACAGATTCCCTGGGGAATTCTACCAAACATTTAAAGAAGAAATAATACCTATTCTCCTGAAGCTATTTCAAAAAATGGAAACAGAAGGAAAACTTCCAGACACTTTCTATGAAGCCAGCATTACTGTGATCCCCAGACCAGTCAAAGACCCCATTAAAAAGAATTTCAGACCAATATCCTTGATGAATATGGATGCCAAGATACTCAATAGGATCCTAGCTAATAGGATCCAACAGTACATTAAAAAGATTATCTACTGCAACCAGGTAGCATTTATCCCCAAGATGCAAGGGTGGTTCAACATTTTCAAATCAATTAATGTGATAGAACAAATCAACAAGAGAAGAAAGAAGAACAACATGGTCCTCTCAACTAATGTAGAAAAAGCATTTGACAGAATACTCATCCTTTCTTGATTAAAACTCTTCAAAGTATAGGGATAGAGGGAACATTCCCCAACTTCGTAAAATCCATCTATGAAAAACCAACAGTGAATATCATTCTCAATGGGGAAAAACTGAGAGCCTTCCCACTGAGATCAGGAATACAACAAGGATGCTCACTCTCACTACTGTTATTCAAGAAAGTACTAGAAGTCCTAGCAACAGCAATCAGACAACAAAGAAATAAAATGTATTCAAATTGGCAAAGAAGAAGTCAAACTCTCTCTCTTTGCAGATGAGAGTAATGGATACTTTATATGGAAAAACCAAAAGACTCCACTCCCAAATTACTAGAGCTCATACAGCAATTTGGTAATGTGATGGGACACAAAATCAACGCACATAAAGTAGTTGCTTTCTTATACATGAACAATGAAACTGTAGAAAGGGCAATTAGAGAATTAATTCCATTTACAATAGCACCAAAAACCATAAGATACCTTGGAATAAACCTAACCAAAGAGGTAAAAGATCTATACTCAAGGAATGACAGAACACTCATGAAAGAAATTGAAGAAGACACAAAAAGATGGGAAAACATTCCATGCTCGTGGATTGGAAGAGTAAACATTGTTAAAATGTCTATGCTGCCCAGAGCATTCTATACTTTCAATGCCATCCTGATCAAAATACCAGCGACATTTTTCAAAGTGCTGGAACAAACAATCCTAAAATTTGTATGGAACCAGGAAAGACTCCAAATCACTAAGGAAATGTTGTAAAAGAAAAACAGCCAAGGGCATCACGTTGCCTGATTTCAAGCTTTATTACAAAGCTATGATCACCAGGACAGCATGGTACTGGCACAAAACAGACATATAGTCCATCAGAACAGAGTAGAGTCCAGATATTGAACCTCAACTCTATGGTCAGATAATCTTTGACAAAGCAGGATAAAATATCCAGTGGGAAAAAGACAGTCTCTTCAATAAATGGTGCTGGGAAAATTGGGCAGCTACATATAAAAGAATGAAACTTGACCATTCTCTTACACAATACACAAAGATAAACTCAAAATGGGTGAAAGAGCTCAATGTGAGGCAGGAATCCATCAAAATCCTGGAGAAGAACATAGGCAGTAACCTCTTTGACATCGGCCACAGCAACTTCTTTCAAGACACGTCTCCAAAGGGAAAGGAAACAAAAGTGAAAATGAACTTTTGGGATTCATCAATATAAAAAGCTTCTGCACAGCAAAGGAAACAGTCAACAAAACAAAGAGGGAATCCTCAGAATGGGAGAAGATATTTGTGAATGACACTACAGACAAAGGGCTGATATCCAAGATCTATAAAGAACTTCTCAAATTCAACCCAAAACATAGATAAGCATGTCAAAAAATGGGCAGAAGACATGAACAGACACTTCTCCAATGAAGACATACAAATGGCTAGCAGATACATGAAAAAATGTTTATCATCATTAACCATCAGGGAAATTCAAATCAAAACCACATTGAGATACCACCTTATACCCATTAGAATGGCAAAGATTAACAAGGCAGGAAACAAAAATATTTGGGAAGGATGTGGAGAAAGAGGAACCCTCTTATGCTGTTGGTGGAAATGCAAGTTGGTGCAGCCAGTTTGGAAAACAGTGTGGAGATTCCTCAAAAAATTAAAAATAGAGCTACCCTCTGACCCAGCAATTGCACTACTGGGTATTTACCCCAGAGATACAGATGTAGTGAAAAGAAGGGCCATATGTACCCCAGTGTTCATAGAAGCAGTGTTCACAATAGTCAAACTGTGGAAAGAACTGAGATGCCCTTCGATGCCCTTCAACAGATGGAGTGGATAAAGATGATATGGTCCATATATATGGTAGAATATTACCGCACCATCAGAAAGGATGAATACCCAACTTTTTTGCATCAACTTGGATGGGACTGGAAGGCATTATGTTGAGTGAAATAAGTCAAGCAGAGAAAGTCAGTTATCATATGCTTTCACTTTGGAACATAAGGAATAACATGGAGGACATTAGGAGAAGGAAAGGAAAAGTGAATTGGTGGAAATCAGAGGAGAGATGAACCATAAGAGACTGTGGGCTCTGAGAAACAAACTGAGAGTTTTAGGGGGGAGGGGACTGATGGGTGAGCCTGGTGGTGAGTATTTAGGAGGTCATGTATTGCATGGAGCACTGGTGTTATACATAAACAAGAATCTTGGAACACTACATCAAAAATTAATGATGTATTTATGGTGACTAACATAAAATAATAATTAAAAAAGAAAACTTGCTGAATATAGAAAGATAATTCCAAACAGTCATAACACATCTACTTATTATTATTCTAAGGTCATCTTGAAACTATTTCATATTACCAATATTTCCTTCTCAATGTATTAAATGATATGTTTTCATCAGAGTGATGAGTCACTAGGAAAATATTACTAATTTTTGTAACTTCAGCCAGTGAATAAATTTGTAAAATTACCTATATTCTCTGAAGCATATATTTATATTAATTTAGCATAAATTTGCATGTAGGCTCACGCCCACAGATCTTAATGTTAAATGTTTGCCCCTGTTATATCTAATTAGCTATCATCTATTTTTAACTACTCAAATATACGAATTCAGGTCATAATTCAAGGAAAATATTCTGTAGAAAAGAATGAGAGTTCATGGCACTAGAATCCTAGGAATAGGAAATTTTCAGATTATTGGCATGGGTGTGGCAATTGATACAAGAAAGGCTAGTGAAAATTTTGTAAGGAAATAAGATCTCCTATGAGGCTCTATTACTCATTATGTCTAGGTAGACAAGATTAATTTTATGATTTATAGTTTCATATCACAGAACTCTGTTCAACACAGTGTAATAACAAACACTATATTAGATTCCATATTATTTTCCATAACTAATAATAGGGCTGAATTAAGGGGCACCTGGGTGGCTCAGTTGGTTAAGCGACTGCCTTCGGCTCAGGTCATGATCCCGGAGATCCGGGATCGAGCCCCACATCGGGCTCCCTGCTCGGCAGGAAGCCTGCTTCTCCCTCTCTCACTCCCCCTGCTTGTGTTCCCTCTCTGGCTGTGTTTCTCTCTGTCAAATAAATAAATAAATAAAATGTTTAAAAAAAAATAATAGGGCTGAATTAAGTAGTAAGGTCTTTGCCAAGTATATTTTTAATTGTTAAAATGTTTTACATTATAATGTGAAAATCACATATCAGTATTTCTAAGGCAAAAAGAGTAATTTGAGAGATATTTGAAAATGACAAAAAATTTTGTTTTGCCTGTATGTGTAAAAACATATTCTACTTTTACCTGTATTTCTTCTAATTAAGGGCATAAAACTTTGTTAAAATATGTATAATTAAAAGCTGCATTTTTTTTAATGAGAATGAATTTTTAAATCCAGCATTGGTTAATGTAAAAATCTAGTCAGTCCTTGTAAAATTAGATTAAATGATCATAAATTTACTATGTGGCACAAATAGATAGTTTTTGGGTCATGGGAGAAAATAACTTTTGATACTGAAATATTTCAAACCATATTTTCTTTGTAACTCTTGTTATGTTGATAAAACACTGTTACTACCTCTTTAGGTCTTTATATTGTATTGGAATTTTTCACTATTATTCATAGAAAGTAGGACAGTATCTTAAATAATGAATAGTTATCCCAAATTCACTAAATTTTAGCTTTATGGATAACCACGATTTTTCTTCTTTTTAATATGCTACCCAATCATACCAATTTCTAATGAATGCATAACTGTAGAAAAATTTTGCATATTTATCTTTGTCTCATTTTTCTTATAAAGAGCCACAGTTGTTTTTTTCTCTTTAGGATTACAGAGTGGCTGGTCTAAATCAAGTTGTCTAAGAACAAGCTAAGAATTATAAGCATTAAAATCATATTTTAAAATCTGAGCAACCAATATATAGAAAAGTCAAAGGTATACTTGTATCTGTCAGATCAATACATTCCTGTAATTCCCTCAGGGGCAATCTACAATTTGACACCAACATTTAAGCTTTGAAAATTATGTTACCATCTATTACATTATGAATGTTATATGTCCTCAAACTTTTTTATGACTTATAATACAAGACAGGGCTACTTAATTAAAAAAAAATCCCTTCTGTTATTGATAATTGCCTAAGCTGCTTCTTCCTTTCCTTTTTCAGAATGAAGAACAAATTTTGGTATTTTGAATTTGGCACATCTGAAACTTTCTCAGCCACCTGCAAGAAGCTACATGAATCTGTAGAAATAGAAGTAAGAAAAACAAATTATATTTTATAATACAATGAAATGGCTTGAGTTTGGTTATCAGTATGTTTTTGACAGCCCATGTAAGGAGTTATGCTTTGAAAAATCTACATAGCTTTAACTCACAATTCTAAAATTTCATTTCTGTCATTTATAGGGATTATAGCACTCTCTGAATTATTGTATAAAGTTCTGAGTATGAGTTGTTTTAATACAGTGTTAAAGGATGAGAGATGGAAAAATAGGGAAGTTCAGAAATCAGTGAATTTACTAGGCAGAGTATAGAAAGAAATACAAAGTATTTGAAGAGAAAGAAAAAAATTTGCAAGATACATATTTAAAAAATCTTATTTTCAGGTTTCAGTATCTTATAACCTTTAAAACACAGTTCACAGAAATTGTGCTTACCTTCATGAGTAAAATATAAAAAAAATACTTTTCCGTTCCACTCCCATTCATAAAGAGAGAGAGACAGAGAGAGAGAGAGAGAGAGCAAAGATAACAAGAAAAGACACACTTTGAAAAGATTTGGAGCAAATAGATCTAACAAAAAAATAGAGATACAGTATAAAATTTTTGGAGCTGGGTTATAATAGAAAATGACTTAGTTTTATTGAGAGATTTTAGGAGGTAAAGAAAAAGGCAAAGTTATATTTTGAGGAGTGGCAAAGACAAGTCAAAGGAAGAGAATTATGAAACTAGAACACCTAATGACTAGCTGATATGATTTGTGGAATATTGGTTTCAACTCTTAATTTTAAAAATAAACGTGTAACTTGTCTCCTGAGATCTTAATCATTAGTGACATATATTCAGGTAATAAGTTTGGTAAACAAAAGTAGTTATGGACCCATGAGATCATAAATATCTGGCAAAGTTTTTCATTATTCTAGCTTTCTAATGTATTATTAAATGATAATGATGGCAAAAGTGGCACTATTTCAAAATGTAACATTTTTGGACTCTTTTGGTGGCTGAATTGAAGTCTTAGAAGTAGAATTGATGATCATAGAATGGAAAATACCCTTCATGACTGAATCAGATCATAACCCCAAAAAGGAATATAATCACAAAAGATGAAGGATTTGGGCTCAGCATGGACTTTCAGTGATTACTAGTCATCGAGATTTATATTTGTATCTATTTTATATACATCTGTGGAGAGTGATACATATTTAGGTAGTTATATATGTGCATATATATGTAAAAACACAAAATATCTCTTTACCTTCAAAAAAAACATTACTTTAAAAAATTCTTAATATAGTGGAATTTGATCCTTTCTTACATTCAGAAATCTGTGCTTAAAGGCAATCTGTAGCAGAAGGCCAAAATGAAAAAAAAAAAGTATGGCTTCTGGTTGAATGTAGGGTAGATGTTCTGAAGTCTCTCGCACCTCTCCTTACCTCATCCTACCACTGAATACAGATTAAAAAAAAAAAAAAAAAGTTGAACTAGGAAAAATGGATGTTCCATAGATAGGAAAACTTGGCATTGTCAAGATATCAGATATACTCTATGATACCAACATATGATGTTTTGGAAAAGTAAAATTATAAGACAGTAAAAAGATCACTAGTGGCCAGGGATTGTAGGGGGAGGGTTGGATGAAGAAGCAGAGCAAAGAGGATTTTAAGGCAGTTATAATACTCTGTAAAACATGATGATGGCGGATAAATCTCATTATACAGGTATTCAAACTCATGAAATAAACAGCAAGAGTGAACGCTAATGTAAACCATAGACTTGAGGTGATTGTATTGTGATGTTTCAGTGTCTGTTCATTCATTGTAACGAATGCACCATTCAGTTGGGATGTTGATAAATGAGGAGACTGTGCATGTCGGGGGGCAGGGGGTAGATGGAAAATCTCTCTACCTCCCCCTCAATTCTGTACCGAACCTTAAGCTGCCCTAAAAAAATAAAGTCTAGATCTAGAGTATAATTTTATGTATGTCAAAAAATTTTTAAAAATGATAAAGGAAATTAAACTGAGGACATTTGAATGAAAATAATAGGGCATTTTTTTATGAAAATAAAATATTATGGGGCACCTTGGTAGCTCAGTCGGTTAAATGTACAACTCTTAATTTTGGCTCAGGTCATGATCTCAGGGTTGTGGAATCTAACCCAGGGTTAGTCTTCCTGCTGGGCATGGAACCTGCTTAAGATTCTCTCCCTCTTTCTCCCTTTGCCCCTTACCCTCTTTGTGCACGCACACGTTCTCTGTCACTCTCTCAAAAAAGTTATGATAATTGAGTGGTTTTGTTCCACAGAGCTTTTTATATATTATAGAAAAACTACTTAGAATGTTCCTCCTAGAAATCTGGATAACTAGAATAAGTTATTCTTCTAGGGTCATGCTTCTATAAGCCCTCCCGACTGGGGAGCCTTCCCAGCTCTGCATTTGCTGGCTTATTCTGGCACCCATTGCAGTAGCATTTATAAATCAGAACCAGCATCGTGCCTCCCCCACTTTACTGTTGCATATCTTGAAAATGCTGATATAATGTTACATATCTATCTCAATTCTAAAACTTGAGGGGGAGGTATGTGTGTTTGTGTGTAGATGGTAATGCAAATCCTGCTTCTCGACTCACTTTTTAATGAATCCAGTCTATCATATTAGCAAAATACACCTTTTTTACCCTCAAGGTTACTTTATAATTAAATATAACAAAGACATCAATTTGAAAATTTGATTTTGTGTGCTGTTGCTCCCTACTTGGCCTAAAATTATACCAACTATGATTTGAAAATATATAACAGAGGATAAAAGTACAAGAGGACCTTTATGAGCAGCTTCTTCAAAACAATTTGCTGTGTGACTCTTTTTCACTTTCCTCTTCCATATAGGAAACTTTTTCAAAAGGAGTGAATATTTGGAATAAATCAAATATCCTGGGATAATAGTTGATAATAATAATAGCTAATGTTTTATCTGTTATTAGCTATACCTAATTTTTGGTATAAGGAATGTGTATACATTATCTGATTTAAGTCTTTGTCAAAATCCTATCAATTAGAGAGATTCTAAAATATCTCAACTGTAGAGATAAGCAGGTGAGCATTTTATTTAGTAATTGAAGAGTAACAAGAATTATATTGCTGCCAAAATATTTAAATCTAAGGAAACAAATTGGAAATTATATATTCATATATAGTAATATATATACATATATAATATGGTAAGATATATATGATATGTATAACATATACATAATATGCATACATATATATGATGTGAAAGAGTGATTAACCAGGTTGAAATTTTCAAAATTAAAAATTTCAGTTACCCTCTAACTTTGTTACAAAAGATAAAGAAGAACTAAGAAAACAAAAAGCTTTAAAATTACAAGATAATGTGTTAAAAGGAAATTTTGTATTAAATTATTTGGAGCATAGATGTACAGCTAGGAATCTCAGGTCAGCATCTGAAATTGATATTATAAAGTTTATGGACTTCTAATTTGTTCCATGTCCCAGGCAAAATTCATGAGCGAAATATATATCCAAGATATTTCAATCTCTTGGTTATCATTTAGACTGGGACAGATGGTATATTTTAAGATTTAGAATTTCCATTCTAAAGTACTAGGATTTGTTTTAATGATTACTTCTGTAAAACCAAAGGGACCTCAAGAAATAACAAAGGGCGAAAGTATCAGGGATACAAAATACATGAGGAGGATTCTACAGTTAAGATTGTTATTACCCAGCAATCTGGAAAACACGAAGCTTTTAAAGGCAATGGGGCAGACTTTCTCTGCCCCATGTATCACAGTTACCCTGGATATTCTTTCAGCACATATGTAGGGCACCTCATCCTGGTCTTAATGATACCAAACCACAGTCTGGAGCTGGAGAAGTGAAACTGTGAATGGATATTTTTTTAAACCATTTTGTTGAGGCCTGGTTGACATACACAGGTTTGTATATATTTAATGTATAAAAGCTGATGAGTTCGAGGATATGTATGTACCCATGAAACCATCACCACAATTATTGCCATCATTATATTCATCACATACCCTTTGTGTGTAAGAACACTTAAAAGATTTATCCTCTCTCCTAAAGCTTCCTAAACTTCCCCGGGTGATTTTTGTTTGTTTGTTTGGTCACTGAAAATTATAGGAACAATAATGGAAAGAGACACTAAAAGTGGGGACCTCAACAAAGATGCTCACTAAAAACAAAAGTTGAGCCCATTAAATCCAAAACATAAAAAATAACTTCTTATTCCAGAAAATAGTAAGAAATGTGGGGGTGGGGTACAGTGTTTTTTTTTTTTATTAAGATAAAAACATCATAATTATTCTTATGAGAATAAGGAAGAAATTAAACAAGGAAAAAGGGCTGAATGACCAAAAAGTGAATGTTCTCTTCTGTGTTTACTAGAAGTTATTTTTACTAAGATAATTTCTGGTAAAAATTCTAATATTCCAATAATAATCCTTAGCTTTATAGAATCTACTGAAAAGGAAAGCATGTAAAACTAAACTGGTTTTCTGCTAATACTTAAGGTGAAATACTGGATATTTTTTTTTAAAAAAGATTTTATTTATTTGTCATAGAGCGAGAAAAAGAGCATAAGCAGGGGGAACAGTAGAGGCAGAATAATCCTTAGCTTTATAGAATCTACTGAAAAGGAAAGCATGTAAAACTAAACTGGTTTTCTGCTAATACTTAAGGTGAAATACTGGATATTTTTTTTTAAAAAAGATTTTATTTATTTGTCATAGAGCGAGAAAAAGAGCATAAGCAGGGGGAACAGTAGAGGCTTTCTGCTAAGCAAGGAGCCCGATGCAGCACTCGATCCCAGGATCCTGGGATCATGACCTGAACTGAAGGCAGACGCTTAACTGACTGAGCCACCCAGGTGCCCCTAATACTGGATATCTTGAGCCAGCAATATTTTATTACTATCAACATGTTCAGCAGTTGTGTGTGGTATAGCCTCAGATTTCCCTGTGTTCCGGGTTTGCTTTCATCCTTCTCTTGCTTACTGCTGGCTTCCGTTCTGCTCTGAGAGCTACCCACAATCAACACTTCCTTCCATCAGAACTGCCACCTAATAGTAAACTGACCTAAAAGGCTTGCTTGAGCCCCGGTATCACACTGTATTTTGTAGCTACAGATTACAAAATACATTTCAAAAACCATCAAACTTACGGGAAAATATAGAGTACCACAGCCTTCAAATATCAGAAGAGATGCTGTTGGGCCGTTTATGTGCACATGTGTGTTTGAGTTTGTAGATTTTCTATTGTTGATTATACACAATTTTGTCTTATGAATTACATAGGAATTTGCAGAAACTCTAGAAAAGTGGGCTTAATATAAGTCATTTTACTCCATGTTATTTTATATAAGGAATAGTGCAATGTTTTGACATGTGATTAACTAAAATTAGGTGTAATTTTTATCTGACCTGGTCATAGAATTAGACCACTATAGAAAAAAATATTTACCGTGTATCGTTAATTGTATCTCATCAGATTTATCCACACTTAGAGCTGTCCGAAGTTCTTCACAATTTTGAATTTTTCAATCAAATGACATGCTAACTGAATAATACTGAAATAATACACTTATTTAGAAAAGTTTGTCTTTAACACCTCTGTATAGTATGGTGCAAAGTAGGCTTATAAACAAGGATTAAAATACTCTAGCAGAAGAATTTAAACCATCTTCTTTTCTTTTAAGTAGATTTGTCTCTGGAATAAGATCTTCCATTTTAAAACTGAAAAGAATGAACAATGGCCTCACAGCATCACTCTGCAGAGAGCTCCCATAGTACTATATGTTAACGACCTTTTTTCTATGTAATAAAAATATTCAGGATTTATTGACTAACCGAGGCTGTTAGCTTTTAGGCTTTTATATTCTTTTCCTCTGTAGCTACCTTTTTAAAAATCATAAATCATCAGAGCGGATGAAAATATTATCTGGCACAGTATTATAACTTGTTTATAGTTCATAGCGTTCACCTCAGCTTTTATTTCCATGTACTCCGTTGGTGCTCTACAATTCCTGGTCTCCATCAGAGCTAGCTCTGAAATTTTCCAGACTAATGAACATAATGTTAAAGCAAACAGAGGAAGGTAACCTGGGGTCAAGAACTAGTGGAAACAAATCATTAATAAATAGCAATTTATGTAAGTATATTTCCCTGCTCTCCTAGGAACCTCAGTATTCCTAAGTCTTTCTTTGGGAACTTGAGGATTTTTTTTTTTTCATTTTTCCAAAAGCTGCTCACTCTGATTCCTTGAAACTACACGTGCTAAACTCTGAAGAGTGAAAACATGAATAGTATACGCTGTTTTTCAGTTGTCACATGTAACTCCCCTCCTTCAATTAAAACAAAAAGCCTATTTGCAACTGCTCTCCTTTGCTGCAGATGAACAAAGGAATACTCCTTCACTAATTCTGAAAGTAACTTGTCACAGTGGGGTTCGAAGGCCTAGTCAAATAATTGTCTTAGTGCACTACCTGCTGTGTTCAATATTGAGTGAAAATGGAAGCCAGGCCCTAACTCTAGCTTATTTCACAATTCTTCTGTTATTTAAATGATTTTAGTCAGTTTGGGGAAAGCCAGACCTTTATAAATTAACAGCAGGGAAATACCAAAGGTGTCAGATTGCATATTTATCATCTTTTTCGTGTAATACTTAAATATGTATTAAGAAGTGACTGACATAAATTAGGCAGATTTCAGAAGCCACAGGCCGTGGCTTGTAGAGGACCCCCTTCTGCTTGACATTTCATCCTTGTCAAAGATCAAATTATTTTAATTTAGGCTGCAAATTATAAGGAATGAAGACTTCTTTGTGGGAATTCCCTGTGGTAATCTGACTTTTGTTGTTACTGCTGCTTGTCAGTGTGCAAAAGATATAATATGCATGCAAATAAGGTTAAAAAATATGTACTATCTAATTATCCAGCCAGTACATTCCACTTGAAGACAGTGGGAGGCCTGACACACAGTATGTGTTTGATTCATTGAGGCCTGCAGGGTATTTACACAAGATTACTTTTAATTATGAAATTAATATCTGTTTATCTAGAATATATAGCGGTAAGTGAGTATACACATGAGCAGAATTCATTAGTAAAAAGAAATCGTCTTAATTTAATACATGAAAAGGAGGGGAAAAAATCGCTTGTTTCTAGGGGGGAAGAAAAGACATCATCCAGACCTCGGTTTCACCCCCTTGAAACAAATTGAATGAAAACTTGGCACCTTCTCTAGAATTTGTTTCTAGCCCTGCCAAGTAGACTCAAGATATGTTGCTTTATTTCACAGTTTTTATGTTTTAGTGAACAAGAGGCAGTATTAGATTCAGTACGAAGAGGCAAATGTAGAAAAAGAACCTTTTTTTGTTTATTTCATTTTGGTGGAGGATTATCTCTTCTAGGTTCTGAAATCATCATTGCCATGAGAAAGAGAAAGATGAAGTCAGACTGTTTTGTTTTGTTTCTGAAATAAGATGTGGCAAATAAAACAGTTCCGCTGCAAATATACTTCCATCTAGGAAATATATATCACTAACACAGTTCTCTGTAAAACCAAGTGTTGTATATTTACATCTCTTCTCATATCAGCTTACTTACAACTGACAAAAGGAGAATGATATCTGAGATGCATTTGTAATATAAGGACCACTTTAGAAACCTCAAAGCAAATGAATAAGTAATAATTCCAAAAACACAGTATGGTCTTGCACTCTTCACACATGTCCATCAGTGGAAATGAACAGAAAATTCAAAAAATTAAAAAGTGCCACTCTGAATATCACAAAGCACTATCTGTTGGCAAGTTTCATAGTTCCCATAATCAAAAGAGTGTTTTGTCACCAGGCAAACAAACAAATAATCTGCCTGATTAACTTTTTTCATTTCTCAATCTATTATCATAGCAGCTATAGAGTAATGGTGGATTGGACATTGCCTCTGCTGTCCTTGGCATTTCTCTCACTCAGCCTCACTGGTCCCCCACATTTGTTTAGACAACATTGCCTCTAATTGCCTGTAACACTGTGCTTGGGACTTAATCTAGTATAAGAAACCATCCTTGGCCACTGTGATGTAATTTGGGTCTCTTTGAAGTGGTGTTTTTTACTTTATTATTTTTTTCCCCAAAGTCTATTAAGTCACTTCTTTCTCTGTCTGCCTAAACAAGTGAGACCATGAGTTATGAATTCTGTTTCCTTAATTTGTCCCATAGTGACTTGCAGTGTATTCTAACTAGGAGCCTGTCATTAAAATTTCTGCTAGAACATTGACCAGACTTCCTAGACCCAACCTCTTTTGTAACACATGGGAAATTTGTAGCTGGTTATGCAGACACTAATGTGCGTCCTTCCTAATGCTTTTCTTTAAATAAAGATAGACTGATGATTTAATTTGATCATGTTTAAAGACAAGTTTAAATGATAACTGATTAATGTTCCTGGCTGCTTTATCTTTTATACTGACATTCAGAGTAGTCATTTAAGTGTTCTCAGAAGGTTTATTTAAATATGACAGGATTTTGGACTTAAGAACTCTTTGAAAGATAAAGAAATGCAAAAGAGGAATTCATGGAAAAAACAATCAAATATCTTCCTTTTTTTTTTCCTTCTTTTTACTGATCAGTGTGACGGAGTACAGATAGATTTAATAAATATCTCCCTGGAAGGAATTGCTATTTTGAATATACCAAGCATGCATGGTGGATCCAATCTTTGGGGAGAGTCAAAGAAAAGACGAAGCCATCGCCGAATCGAGAAAAAAGGGTCTGACAAAAGGACCACACTCACAGATGCGAAAGAATTGAAGTTTGCAAGTCAGGGTAAGTTTTCTCACATTTAATTGTGTTAACTTGCTTCTTAACCCTTTTTCGAAGGCTACTTTAAAATAAGAGTTTTCCATTGTACTGTAGTCTATATATTTATGCAGTTATATTTTTCATAGTATCAGGTATATATGTGCAATTAAATTATATCATACTATATTCTAAAATCGTATATAAAGTGGCTATATTTTCCATGTTTGTTTTCTTTTTATTCTTCTTCTTTGAATTTTATTCTATTTATTCTTCCCACAGAAAACAGAGTACATATGGGTTTTCAGTGAATAATAACGTAGAATATATTGCACATTAAGTTCTGAAATGTGATCATCTTGGTCAGGATGTTTCAGTTGTTTTAACAAGGCCCTCACTGAGGCTTTTCTCATGTTGTATTGGAAGATTTTTTATTCTTGGCTGGGACATCAAAGTTATCTTACATTAAGCTGTTGTTCTAAGTACCATGTAGAATGACATGTTTAAACGCTCTACAAGAAATTTTGGTCATCTGTGGCTATTTTTCCAGAAATTTTATAGCAGCAATAAGGAGGCCTGGGAAACAGATCAAAAAAGACTAGCAAAATGGGAGAAAATAGCTATGGATCACAATTTTCAATTTCATTGTAATGTAGGTAACACTTGGACATGACAACCAATTATTGTTGATAGATTTTATAGACAAAGATATCAAATTGGTAGTATTCTAATAATCAGTCATGCCCTAATAATTTATGTGTATTATATATATGTATATATTACTTTTCAGAATCTATATAATTAATACTATTGATGGCATTCAGATAGCCAAGAAATCATCTTGGTCAGCTGAGTGTAGCAAAGAAAAAATATGGAGAGGTTGGCCACCTTAAGGGCCCTGGGGGAAAAAAAATAAATATATTTTTTAATAAATAACAAAATAAAGTGTGAAGATGGTTGATAGGCTTGCTTTATCTATTTTTTTTTTACTTTAAATTTATTTTATTTTTTCAGTGGCTTGCTTTATCTTTGGTATCGTCGGTGTCTTCAGGTATCTGATTTAAGTTCTCGAAGCCAGTAGTTATTTCTGTCATATGGAATATAGTGACCATGAGGGTGACAAAGACTCACAGAAAAAGTATTAGTTATTATTCTATTGAAAGGAGGTGATTATTACAACCTGTCAATGACAGAAGCTTTTGAAACCCCTTAAATATATAGATAATCTTAAAGAGGTAAATTCTGAAGAGTCGTGTAATTTAGTACAAGCAAATTTACACCAGCTTAATTAAAATGCTTCATACTCAGAATGAATATAACTATATAGAAACACGGAAAAAATGTTTTTTTGAAATAAATAAATGGAAGAAAGGAGTAGATTGTGCCTTATGGATTTTAAAATGAAGAGAATTAGATATAATTATTATTTCCTAGGAGTTACTGACATTAATATTATATTTATGTTTAAATGTTAAATTAATAGCTTTGTAAGAAGAGTAGTAAAACATAGTAATGTATTTCATTAAAAAAAGAGTTTTATATTTATTTCTAACAGTTTCCAGTTTTTTTATGTGGTCATTATATACCGATACTTGGCATGTCCTTTGCATGTTGATATGCCATATATAAATCTGACTTACTCCCAATGTTCAGCTGCCAGCTCTGTTCACCTGTTGAGCTGTTGAAGTTGATAGAACTCGTGATTATGCTCAACCAGGAAAGTATCTATGCAACCCCTATGGAGCTTACTATAGGCTTGCTATTTGCTGGCCTCATTCATGACCCTCTGTATGCTTTTTTCAGTAACACACATTTGAAATAAAGCACAGACAAGTCAGCCAGAAGAGTTGTCATAGACTCTCATTGCCTATAATTGCACAAAAAGACCTCTCCTCCCATTCTGTCTTTTTAATCTTGTGAAACTATTAGGGCTAAGTCTCCATAGATTTGGTAAAAGAGAATGGGAACCTATAGGGTTTGTGAAAGGAATATATTTTTTTCTCAGTACAAAGGTAGGGAAAAAGAATAAAAATGAGAGTTTGTGAAGGTCATTGTATGAACAATAACAGAAGTGTGTTCCCTCTCTTGTTCCCTCTCTTGAAGCAGATGGTGCTAGTACTTTGTAGTTGTATTTCAAGATAAGGACAAGTTCATCACTAAAAATGGCCTTATCAGCTGAATATTAAAAAAATAGACTATAATATATTAACTAGTATTCCCTTTTTATTAATTTTATGGAGATTTTTTTCATTTTAATATATTTGGCAACAGAATAGTCAGAAGTATCTTTCTAAGACCTGATTGCAAATTTATGCTCTTAACTCATAAATGTTATACTTACTAGTCAAGAAGTGAAATTTACTACTTAAAATATCTGCATAGATCCTTTTCCTAAACGGTACGTATTTCTTTCATTTGATTTTATCATCAATATCTTGACATAAAAACAATAGTATTAAATTTAAGAGCCAATCAGTATTTTAAATCTAAATATATTTTCAAATTTACATAAAATGATTGTGAGTATTGACTTTAGAATGAATTATGAAGAATATAGTTCTAGTTCAACATGTTTCTTTAGCCCAAACTCACGTTAATATTTTCACTCATAGAAAATATATATATAAAGAAATAAAAAACTTAATAATACAATTTCCTTTTTGGTAACTACTTTCTTAAAATATTAACAAACAACTTTTCCGATATGCCACTGCAAAAACTTTGAAGTTTAAACTAAATTTTTACTGTATTAAAGTGGATGCTTGGGGCGCCTGGGTGGCTCAGTTGGTTGGGCGACTGCCTTCCGCTCAGGCCATGATCCCAGAGACCTGGGCTTCGAGCCCCGCATCAGCCTCCCTGCTTGGCGGGAAAGCCTGCTTTTCCCTTTCTCACTCCCCTCTCTCACTTGTGTTCCCTCTCTAGCTGTGTTTCTCTCTATCAAATAAATAAATAAAATCTTTAAAAAAAATAAAAATTTAAAAAAAAAAAGTGGATGCTTATTTCCAGAAACTTTAGAAAGGGTTTGTGGGGGGCAGAGAATAGAGGTAACATGCATAACTAGATTCTTATAATAAAAATAAATCGTTTTATTTAGTAGAATCATTTAAATTAAGAAATAAGTTTAAATTAAGTTTAAAAAGTTTAAACGAAGAAATAAGTTTAGTTTTTGTTGTTGTTGTTGTTGTTTTTCAATTTAAAAACATGTCATAGACCAAGGGTACAGAATCAGGTTTTAGAACATTAAATCCTCATCTGTATTATGCGCTGCATGATCTGGGACTCCTACACAATTAACTTTCTTGCAGTTTTTGAGGATTCTCACATCATAAGTTTAGAGTATCTTCAGTTAATAATTTCACTGATTGGAAACATTATGCTTGATAATTCAAGTTGACCAAAATTATAAATAATTCATTTAATTATATTATTGTTCTAACAGAGTAATCTAAAAGAGTTGGATACAATTCTGGAACATATTCAAATTCATCTAATTGTGTAGATATTTTCTTTTTTTTTTCCAGAATTTTTCTTTATTTCATGGGAGAGTAGGTTTTCTCACATTTGGATATATAAGAAAATAATGGCATAAAATATTTTAAAGTATGCAGGAGCTATATTTTGACTTAAAATATTATCTCCCTTTTTCTTGGTCTCATCCCATTATACCTAGTCATATAGACAGTTACTGCCAAATAACTTTACAACTCTTTGGAAATATTTGAATTACAGAGAATATATTCCCATCACATTTATTCTAAAGTATATATTATTTAATCTCAATATATATAGTAACATATATTTTATTATAGGTTATATTCTCCATTCTGATTGTTAAATATTTTCAAGTCGTGAGAATTTTCACATGCAATCTTCTGATACTGGCTTTTAAGACTTTTGAAACTAGAAGAAAAAAACCTTTTTTTTTTTTTTTTTTAGGATTTTATTTATTTATTTGACAGAGAGAAACACAGTGAGAGAGGGAACACAAGCAGGGGGAGTGAGAGAGGGAGAAGCAGGCTTCCTGCCAAGCAGGGAGCCCAATGTGGGGCTCGATCCCGGGTCTCCAGGATCATGACCTGAGCCGAAGGCAGTCGCTTAACCAACTGAGCCACCCAGGCACCCCAAACTTTTTTTTTTTTTAAGTGAGAGAGAGAGAGAGAGAGAATGAGAGAGAGCCTGAGTAGGAGGTGAGGGAGGGGCAGGAGGAGAGAGAGTAGGTATTTCCTTTGTGGGTTTGTCTTTTGTGTTTTGTTTCATTTTTCCTTCTGGAAATACAAATGAGTATATTCTATTATAGTCAGTATGGTCTTGAAGCACAATTTTTAAAGTAGGCCCAGCAGCGATTCTGTGCTCCTGGCCTTCACCCTCAGTTTTGCCCATGACTTTCAGTTGCTGAGTTTATCTTTGCTTTCCTCTCTTCTGAGGTAAATCTAGGCCTTGGAAAGATGCCTAATAAATTCGCTCACATTAATGTATGAGAGTGACTGATTGCAGATGGAAGTAGAGGTACTTGCATTTTAAAAGAAATAAAGACCTTCAGCTAAAACATTATTTTTCAAACTTTGTTCCATTGAGTTATAACTGCTGCATTCAGAGGTTCTGTAAAAACTTGGTTCAAACTAATTATTGCCGTATTTTGGAAATATAAAAAAACTGTAATAAAAACACACTAAGGTGTGCTCTGTAAAACATTTTGCTATATTAATGATTCTGACATTGTTAAATTCTGCTACGAGACAAAAATAACTTCCTGTCTTCCTCCTGCTCCTCTTCTTCCTTCTCCATAGAAAGATAAAAACATAGATATACATATCTACACATACACGTTTATATCCAAATGTACATATAAACAAATAAGTAAGTAAAAACTGTGCCATTATTAGAAAGTCTGTAGCTCTGCAATGGTCATTTAAAAAATATTTGTCTTTGGGAGGTGCCTGAGTGGCTCAGTTGGTTACGTGGCTGCCTTCAGCTCAGGTCATGATCCCAGGGTTGTGGGATCGAGTCCAGCATCGGGCTCCCTGCTCAGCAGAGAGTCTGCTTCTCCCTTTCCCTCTGCCCCTCTCCCTGCTTGGGTTCTCTCTCTCTCTCCCCCTCTCTCTCTGTCAAATAAATAAATAAAATCTTTTAAAAAATAAAAATTAAAAACTTAAAAATACATCTTTGCATATTTAATGAGGATAATTGTACAAATGGGTACATAACCACCACAGTGTGTGTGAATCACATGTCCACAAGCTCTGGTACTTCTGTTTGGCATAAGCAATAAATAGTACCTAATGATCAATGGAAGTGAAAACATAGTGGTGATATTTTAAATGAAAATGGAAATGACTTTTTCAGAAAGCTTCTTGCTCATAAAGAAATTGCGTTAGTTAACTACCTCACGGAAATAATAGGTTTGTATTATCTTATACATCAAGTGTATTTTTATCAGAGATTTGTGGTATAAACATACAACTGCAGCTAAAGAGCCTTTTTATGGTTGAATAATATTCCATTGTTTGTATGTCTGTCTGTATATATGTATGTATGCTGTATTTTCTTTATCCATCGATCAAAGGACACTTGGGCGGCTTCCGTATCTTGGCTGTTGTAACTAATGCTGCTATAGACGTGAGGAGGCATGTATCCTAAAAAGACACCTTTGAAAACTATCTTTTAACCAAACAGTGAGAACCTCTCAAGTAATATGAACAGTGTTGAGTTATTCTAAAGGTTTTGGCTTTGAAGATACAAGTCCAACTAGCCCCTTTCCAGAAAAGAAATGGTGTAAGATAGCCACATGAGACGTAAAAAGTCCATAGCATATACACTCACATACTTGTCTGGATCAGGATATTCTCAGTACCACACAACCAAAACAAAATGCAGAAATCACTGAAAATAGGATGCCTTCGACACTGCAGCTGTTATTCTCATGGATAGACTGTAGTAAAAGTGTCAGCCAACTGAACCTTGAACATTTGTGTGTACAAATAAAACCTAAGTTTTCTCTTTCATTTATGGAAATGAAAAATTTTTATAGTGTCGCTTCATTTGAAAAATTAAAAAAAAAAATTGACTACTTTAAAAAGTTTGAAACCAGTGAGCTAAGGTAATTTTATTCACGCCAGAGAGTTTCAGACATTTGCCAGAAGCTACTGGAGACACTATGGGGAGAGTAGCTGGACTTCCTGCTTGAAACCTCCTTAAGTAGGTGACTGTCCACCACACATATGGATACAACTAGCCAGGTACCAGTCATACAAAAGTTTATTTTAAAATCTAGTTAACATGTGATATAATCCATGAAATTTTCAGTGATTTCACTCCCATTTACCAATGCTAAGTCTTTTATTTGGGGAGAATTTCCCCGAAGTGCAGCAGGCACTCCCCTGATGGAAAATTGAAATGGTAAAGCAGCACCTAGATGGATATTTTAAAGCTTAGTAGTTTTATATGTATGATTATAATTGTTGTCTCTTTATGATAGGGGATGCTTTTTTTTAATTTATAATTTTAACCTCAATTTTATTTTTGAAATAAATCCATTTAAACAAAAATAGGGTAAAAACTAAAATTGAATAATAATACAGGACGTATTTGAATAAGGCAAAATTGTGAAGGGGAGACAACAATGAGTAAAACTCAGAACGTCATACCAAGTTGACATGACAGCTCGCACCACTTCCTTTCTTTCACACAGCCCTGATTTTGAACATTTATTGTAACTATGCTTTTTCTTCTTCATACTCTTGCATACAATTTACTGTGTAGCAGTTCCTCAGGAACAAGGTTTTCCATAGACTTTACACTGCTTGTGCTCCTCCCCTTCCCAATTTGACTTTCGTGTCCTGTGCTAGGGAAGACTAAAACCCTGATTCTTCTTAGAAGCCAGAGGAGAGAGATGAGGCATCTGACTAGCTATCAAGGAATCTCTCCACATCAAATGACTTTATTATTATTTTGTTTTGTTGAAAACTCGGAGTTAGTAGGAAGAGGAAAAGGCAGTCTAAACCAGATTGATCAAAGAGAATAAATGAGTTGATATCTGTGAAAACTTGGCAAATCTTGAATTTCTTTTGCCTCTGAAGATAAATAAGGTTATTGGCTCGTCTATGTCTTTAAAAATGGGGATGGTGAGTTCTGGAAGAGTCGAGATTCATCTACTTGCTTTGTGCATTGTATTACCTGGATAAGGATACAAGTAGCATTTAAATAGTAAGACCCTGACTTTCTATGCCTTGTAGAAGTTTCACATTTCTAAAAGTTGATGGTAAGGAAGTTTGTCATCCATTATTATCAATTTTTCTAGACATCCCTACGGGTTATTTGGGGTAATTTAGAAGGCAGTGTTTTAAGTTGTCTAAATATAAGCTGCAACATTCATTTTAGAACTGTAGATGATGTATTTGGCATTCAAACACGGGCAAGCAGAACAATTTCCAAGCATTTAAATTCAGTGATTAAATCAATTAAATTTAGAAACAAGAAAAGGATTTCATGCTGCATTATTATACCTGGATCTTAAAATTGTTGAAAGAAGATTATGACATTTGAGATGTTATATTATAAAAATATATGCATATACTAATACCATGATAATTTTATTGGTTGAGAATAGATCCAAACATTTGCTATCTAGTAACCTTTAAAGAGATGTCTCAAATGTGTTCCTAATTGTATATTTTCAAACTCCCTCCTTCAAAAATTTCCAGCAGTGGCTAATGCAAATAATTTCACACACTTAATAAAACTATCTAAATATCAAAGTTTCTGTTTGCAGTTGAATATTGACTCATACACCTGAATGTCTTAATGTGATATTTCTCTATTTTTACAAAAGGCATGTTTTAAAGTATAAGACAGTAATAAAGAATTAAGGGATATAAAATGTATCTCTTATATGTAAAAATATATATGCATTTTTGAGATATAAGACTGTGTACTCTTATCTTTGGCCTAGCTGAAGCATTTATGAAACTCCTATTTGTCATGGCACTGTAAGACTACAGAGAAACTGCTAGCCTCCTTAAAATTTAGAAATCAGAAACTGTAAGTATGAGAAATTATTATTTATGAACAATTGAAACATCAGATGGCAGTCTTAGAACTAGCATCATTGCCCTTTTCCCCATGTTCAAAAGTCAGGTTTTCAAAATCTGACAAGCAGTATTCTGGAAAGAGAGTCTGGCATGTAATATAATTCTGTGACCAAAATCTGACATGTAGTATAATTCTAGAACTTCTTATAGTAAAATTGGTAAGTCCACAAAATCATTTTGATATAAACATACAAGTAATCATTTAGTAAAGTGGTGTTTTGTAATACATAAATGAGATCTTTGCCAATAAAGGTTTATTCTGGAAAACAGATTGAAATAGGAAAATGGAGAAAATCCAAATAATAGGAGGTAGGAAAAGGGCAAAACAAGGAGCAACTTGCTACCACCTAATAAATCTAGGACAACTTGAAACAAATTAGATTTTTGGAGCAGTTGTATTTTGAGAAATGTATAAGCTTGCAATCAATCTAGTAAATGTAAAAGAAGGAAAGGGATTTGTTTATTTGAGGTTTTAAATCAAAGCTCAGCTGTTACCTTCACTGACTTCTGAGGCTGAATACCTTCTTTATTTTCAAATGCTAATTCTATTCTGATGCCCGTCTACATTCTAGCTATTGATTTTAATTGTAACTTCAGAGAAAGATGGAAAATATAAATGCTCTAATGGGTCATTTTCTCCACGATGTTGATGTCTAACGTCAGTGATGAAAGGACCATCTTACTTGTTTCCCTGACATAGTATCCAATCCTTAATCTGTTGCAAATAATAGCAGGTCATTTACCCAAGCTAATGTTGCATTATAATTCTAAGTAAATTTAACTTAAGCAGTGGTGGAAATATAAAATATATTTCCAAGTTAAATAAAGATTGATTTTATAAGCCTCAACTAATTAAATAATAGTTGTAGAGTTTGCTTTCAATAGTAGTGACATTAAGTTCCCATATATGAGACCATTCTTAGAAGTTTCCTAAATATAAAATTCTACAGTAACCTTGCCAGTTGACAATGATAGTATAAAGCTCACGTAATAGATGTGCCCTAGGGAACTTAAAATAACTTCCCTATAATCAGGATATATGGCAATAAGTTAGGGAGAATTTTTAAAGAATAGTAAACACGAAAGAACTATCAAAAAGATATAAAACCAACTACAAAAATTGTTAAACATGAGTCATGGTTCCTTTTTTTTTCCCCATGGGTATTAGAAATCATGCTTTCTTTTCTGTTAAGATAGAAAATAATAACCAAGAAAAACAATCTCATTGAGAATGAAATTTCTATTGCACCGTCTTGTGGAACGACACTATTAGACTTGGATTTTGCCTTTCTTTCTTTATAAGTATTTTTTTCTACTTACCTTAATGGATGTGAGGAAACCACAACAGTCTATCAACTGGTTCTCCTTGCACTCGTTCATTTAACTACCAAAAGTTGGCACAGGGCGTCCGTTAGGGAGGAAAGAGACCTTTTTCTTGAAAAGAGTCAAATTCAGCCACCTACTTAATTATCTTTCAGCTGTATGAATTTGAGTTAACCAAAGCAACTAACCACTGGATTTCCATGGTTATGAATTTAGTTTTCATCAATAAATTCTTTTATTATATAGAGCTAGTTAACATATCAACAGTAGTTTATTGGACAGTATCCAGCCAGCTATTTTGTGGAAATGGATAGAGATGCATATAGCTCATCATTCCCTCCATTCTGGCTCCCTAATTATTCTTCTGGCTTAGTAAAAATAATTCTATTGTTCTTTTGGTGAACTGTAGATTTATAGACTTAAAGGTTTTTTGCTGTCTGTTGGCTGCTGTACAGTAAAACTATTAATCAGAGTAAGGTAGAAATTGAGACCTGAATGTTATAAGGTGACAGTCATTTAAAATAAGATTAATAATCTCCATGGATAAACATGACTAATTTAAATGAACTCTAGGGAATTTTTTTAGAAAGTTCAAATGCCTGATGAATGCTGCACTGTTATTCTAATTATCTCATAATATGGCATAAAATAACAATCACATTTCATCCTTTTATTTACAAAGCTGCTCCCATTATCATTATATTTTACCTGTTCAAGCTCTGAAAGATTGCTCCTCGTTGAGAGATTCATTAAAAGAGAATAATTATATTATATTTCACAGATTGGCTGAAAGAAAATGTATCTTTGAACAATTCTATTTCCCTGAACAGTTGTTCATTTCAAGGTGGAAGATAGGTCTATTAAGTACCTTCTCCCCTTTTTAAACATGTCAAAGCTAACCATTAATACTGAAATTAGTAATTTGGTTCTGATTTAATGAAAGAATCAGCTGCTATTTGTAGAAATCAGTTTCTGTGGCCGAGAAAAACACAATGTTTTCAAAATATCAAATAACAAAATATATTTAAGAATATTTTTATGCACAATGATTTAAATTCATGTCTTTTCTGATGGTTAAAGCTCTTAGCATACTGACTTTTTTTCCCGACTGATGATGCTTGAGACTATGTACTTCTCCATCCAAAAAACTACATAAGACGTTTTCTAAGTATGTGGCATTCAAATTTTCAGAGTATCTTCTTAGATGAATAGTAAGAGAGAAAATCAACCAATATAACAAACATTTAGTTTTTAAATTTACTTCAAGAAAGGTTCATGGGATTTGTGATTTGAAAATGTCTTTTCAAAATTAAAAAGAGAGTCATGTGCACAAAAATGTGACTCTAATAAAAATTAGTTTGACACAAGTCACTTCATATTTAAACATATTGGTGTTGTGCAAGAAGCTATCCATGGTCACATGCAAGTAAATACCTTAAATCTTATCTAACACTCTATAGTAAATAATTAAACAATAATGAAATACTATATTAAGCATTGATGGTTTGCCAAGCTCTGTGTACTCGATCATAAGCACTTTCTTCCCTGAGAGTCCTTCCATGATAGTCTTTTCTTAACATTGCTCTGCCCGCTCACTAAAATAGAAGTACCAGGATATCTAGTGCATAGAGTGGGAAGCAAGGAAAGGAGTCAACCCCTCTTGTACCTAGGAAAGAAGTATAAAAATGTTATTTGATTTTTAAAAGACAGTAATTATATCAAATTTAAATAGCGGTTGACTAGCTCTCAGAGATTTGAAATGCATTAACTGTATCATTTTAGCAGTGTGTAACTAAAATATGCTGACATACTAGCAGTGCTGTTTTGAGTCAGAGGTTGAGTCTTTTTGTAGGTAGGTGTTATTTCTAAGTTCTTCATTAATGTGTTTTCTGGTGTTTTATTAATGAAACTTGTTTCTTCTAGAGGAATTCTGTAAGGTCTTTATCATACTTGTCTTGTAAAAATGGATCCATTTAAATCTCTGTTGCATTTTTTGTTTTTCATTTTTGCTCTTTGACTTCTGAATATTTTATATGTTACTTTTGTAAACTTTTCATCCAAATGCTGATACAGAAGTCAGCAATTAAAAAGAACTGTAACAGTTGATTTTATTCCTGAAGGGTATGGTAGGTTTATAGAAGATCCTGAAATGTATGATATTTATGACAGATCCTGAAATTTAACGTCCTCTGCAAATCAAGAAACTATTCACGTTACCCAAAATATTGTAAACAAATAAAATAAATATATTAGTTTAGGCATAAAAGTTGAATTAAACTAAAACAATCTGACATTTTAAATCCCTGATGAGGGTTTAATAAATCAAGATATTTATTAGTGAGTACTCACAGAAAATTCCTTTATTAGTTATGTGTTGTGACAATTTGTGCGTGTAAGAGCACCTGTGTTTGTGTGGTATGTTTGTGTGTGCATATATATTGGATTTATTTATGGGGAAAGAATAATGAGCGTGCAGATTACAGAATGATGCATGGTAGGAAAACATCACTTGAACACAAATTATTTTGGAAGTTCCAATCAGAAAACTAGGGAACCAAATGAAGCATTGCTTTAAGGGGAAAATAAGTTTTATTTTTGTTTTAATAGCAGAAGAGACAGTGATAGTACAGAATGTCCTCTAAACATTTTCTCAGGGTAGTACAAAATGTTATCCCAAGAGAAGAGGAGGACGAAAATAGGTAGAAGGGAATTCCTTTTTTTTTTTTTTTTTGTCTTCCTTTCCTTTCCTTTTACTGCATGTCATCCTTGGAGAATAATGCACTCTTCAGATTTCGTCATTCATCTTCCTCCATACGAGAAGGCCCACAGAATGATCCTGCCCCACTAGCTAAACACCTTACTCCCTTCACTGGCCCCTGTAGCAAATTTACACCTACTCATGTATCAGAAGACAGTAGCTTCTGAAGAATTGTAGGACAATTTTGTTCTGAAACTGTAATGACTTTGTGTGTGTGATACTTTTTTTGCATTTTTAAAATTGAGATAACACTTGACATATAATATTATGTAAGTTTAAGTTATACCACTTGTTGATTTGAGATACTTACATACTGCAGTATGATTACCACTGTAGAGTTAGCTAACACCTCTATCACCTAAAATAATTAAGATCCAATCTTTTAGCAACTTTGAAGTTTATAGGATGTACTGTTTACTATGCTGTAGTGATTTTTCTTTCTCCTTTCATTCTCTGTCTTCCTATGATAAAAAGAAGTTATATTCCATGAGAAGAAAAGAAACAAATGAGTTAATATCATGGCAGTTGTTGGTCTTACACAGAATTCTCATCTTCATCTAGGCTATCTTCGTCCTATTTTCTTTTCATTTCAGCAGCCTCTGAAAGGAAAGACTTTTGACATAGACATTGAAGGGCAGTGAATTTCTTGTGGCTGGCTTTAGTTTCTAGCTTTCAATTCAATAAGTCCATGGCTGTAGCAAGTTCTTTGGTTTAAAAAAAAAAAAAAGAAAAGAAAAGAAAGAAAAGAGAGAAAGAAATTCATGATCTCAGACCACTTATTAATTTAGCCAAGTCTGTTTCCTAACCTATATACATGAAGATAATCATATCTGACTTTTTTTTTACCTTATAAGGTGATTTGTACATTTCAATACATTTCAAATAATTTACTGTAGAAATGTAAGATGGCCTTATTATTATTTCATCAACTAAAAAATATGCACAAAACTATCCCTAGAATTAGTGTGAAGCACTTGTAACCTTTGGCCAGCATTTGTGAGAGAGGAGGCAAAGGGTAGAGGTCATTCTCCACCAATGGAAACAGTAAACTTCTGAGAATGAATTCTGCCACCACAAAATTGTAAATAAATAGGATCTTTATTTCAGATCATGACAGATGTTTCCTTTTCTGAAAAACTGTATTATGGGGCTCCTGGATGGCTCAGTTGGTTGAGCAACTGCCTTCGGCTCAGGTCATCCCAGAGACCTGGGATCGAGCCCTGCATCGGGCTCCCTGCTCGGCCGGAAGCCTGCTTCTCCCTCTCTCCCTCCCCCTGCTTGTGTTCCCTCTCTAGCTGTGTTTCTCTCTGTCAAATAAATAAATAAAATCTTTAAAAAAATTGTTAAAAACTGTATTATGATTAAGGAGAGGAGTTCTCAATGCTTGAAATCTTTAAATGAGATCTGTTGAGAAATAAGGTACTAACTACATTCTGAGCCACCTTTGATTTAAAAGTTATTCATCATCCCTTCCCAAGAAAAGCACAATTCCTTATAATGTTTACACCAATAGAAGTTGCTTAAAATACAGTTGTTCTTCCCAGGTGTTAGAATGAATGAAATATTTAACTGATGCCTGTCAGGTTAGTTTCTTCCTGTCTCCTCATTTGTTACTTTCTTCCTCCTGGTGAATCATGTAATGCATTGCTTATTTTCTGCATTCCTTTTGCTTGTACATCTTTCATCTCTCACTTGCTTACAAAGGTTGTAAAATTGTGGTGGCCCCTAGTCCTGATTCCTTGGGAGCCTCATAAGCCAATTGCCATGACCACTTCCCATTGATTTTGCATCAAAGACCAAAGTCACCTTAGCAACCAGTCCAGATTGTGTTTGCTGCTCTTAAATTTCTGTTTCCCTCTTGGTGGTACAAAGCACTACTTGCGGTGCATGAGGGGTAACCTGGAGGACAGTGGGAGAGGAAAGTAAATGGGAACTAGGGTAATCCAGGGAGAGAAACGAAACAACAGAGACTTTGGACACAGAAACAAACTGAGGGACTTGGAGGGAGGGGGATGGAGGGATGGGAGAGCCTGGTGGCGGGTACTGGGGACACCTAAAGCGTGGAGCACTGGGTGTGTGGGGAATGGGAAATGAATCTTGGAACACTGGGAAAAAAAAATTTAAGTAACAACAACAAAAAAGTGGAAATTAAAAAAAAAAAAAAAAAAGCATTACTTGTGATTCACCAAGCTGTGTATCAGTCCTTCCTAAAGTAAGCTGTCCTGGAAAGCACAAGCTGCCTATCAAATTAATGGCCTTGTGAGGTGCTGCCTGCTGTGATGAAAATAAATTGTAAAGGAGGACAGGGGACAGGTAATGGGCTCTACCAAGGCTGCAAAACTCTTTTCAAACCGACACTGACTGTGTGCCAATAGACATGGTGATAACTGTCAACAGGATTTATGACCCTTGAAGATGGACTCTGGAAGAAGGGAAAGTTGAAGGAGCTCTATGATTTTGTTTCAAGTTGAGGGCATCCTGCTTTTGAACAGCTCTTCCTAGGCGACAAGAGATGCATGCAGTCTCAATGACAAGTCATTCACAATTCTCAGGGAAGTCTTTCGCCCGGACTTAAGGCTGAATTTTTATTTTATTGCTCTTGCACGTGTTGTTTTATTGTCGATGGTAATTGTTGATGCTTTTTAAATTAAAAAGGAAAAAATCTCACACTTAAAGTGTGGCATGTATAGGTTCTCATAAAATGTAGAAAATACAATAATTGTTCATATTCTTTTGCCATCCAAGAATAAGTTTCACTTGTCTCAGATGTCATTGCCTGCCACTTCTGGACAACCTACAGTAGATTACGTGTTTGAGAGTAGTATGTTCCTTCAAAAAGTGATTTTCTATTGTTCTATTTCCATTGTTGCTGGTGTCGTGTCTTAACTCTAACATTGTCTCTTTGTAAGCCCTTTATATGTATATATAACATATGCATCACGTCATAAGTGATCACTGAATAAACAGATTATGCTTTATTAACACCTTTTTTCTCCCCCTCAACCTATTTTCTTGCTAACTGATGGTTTCTGTCTTCACTCAGAATTGTGTGGGAAGGGCAAAACTTTAAAGATTAAACAAAATGATACACAGCTCTTAAACTGAGCAAGTTGATTATCCTCATTTTAAGTCTTTTTTCCTGAAGGACAGTAGATAGGGGATTTTAAACCATTTTACAATGTGCTAGCTGTGTTTAATGGACAGATAACAAAGACTAATCACACTGAGACCGAAAAGTCAACATATACCTAAGTCACTCATTCAATAGCTTAATATATGTGCAGCCAATCTGCTTTGTGATTGCTTTCCTCACTCACTCCACTCTAGTCCAACTGACCTTTTTGTTGCTCCTCACATACACCTAGCATGATACCACCTCAGAGCCTTTCCTGGGATATTCCCTGTCTGTGGGATGTTTTTACCTCAAATCTTCACATAGTTTCCCATGGCTTCTCCCGTGCTTCTTTCAGGTCACTGTAAAAACAGGCTTTCCTGGGAGAGACTTACCCTTAACATTTTTCTAAAATACCGTGAATTCCCTCCCATCCCCTAGTCCCTCTCATATGCCCTACTTATGAGTTCTATTACTGTGAAGAAGTTCTGCTGTTTTTTTTTAATTTTATAAAAATAGAATAATATGGCATATATTCATTTATGTCTGGCTTCTTTAGTTTCATATGTTTATTACTTAGTAGTAATTATATGAGTATATAGTTATGTTTTGTTGGGGTTTTTTGTTCCCTTCATGGAGTTCTTATAAATTCTACCACTGTAAACATTGTTGTACAGGTCTTTGGGTGTGTAGATGTATTTCTTCTGCATATAGACTGAGGAAAGAAAATTTCTGGGTCATGGCGCATAGGTATGTCCAATTTTCTTAGATACTGGTAAAAAGTTGTACAGATTTACACTCAAACCAGTGATGTATGAGGCTTCCAGACACTCTATATCCTCATCTACACATTGGATGATGAGTCTTTTAAATTTAGTTTTAAATACACGTACTACTGATGGCTAATGATGTGAAGTACCATTTTATGTGACCAGGTTATTGGCTATCCTCTTTTTTGAAATGTATGTCAAAATCTTTTGCCATTTTTTTTTTAATTGGCTTTATCCCGGGGCGCCTGGGTGGCTCAGTTGGTTGGGCGACTGCCTTCAGCTCAGGTCATGATCCCGGAGACCCGGGATCAGGCCCCACATCGGGCTCCCTGCTCCGCAGGAAGCCTGCTTCTCCCTCTCTCACTCCCCTTGCTTGTGTTCCCTCTCTAGCTGTGTTTCTCTCTGTCAAATAAATACATAAAAAAATCTTTAAAAAAATTATTAAATTGGCTTTATCCCTAGCTAGTTATCTAACTATCTATTTGTATTTGAAAGAACTAGAGTATTTATTGTCTCTGTGGGTTGCAACTGTGGGTTGGCCTGCCTCTTTACTTTATATACTGTTAATGGCATCTTTTGAAAATCACATCTTAATATTATTCAAGTCCAGTGCATCAATTTATTACTTTTTGATAGTTGATTTTAAATCTGTGGTTAGTATCTTTTGTATTTGTTTAGCCTCTCCTTTGTTATTTCAAAGATACTTTATTTAACTTCACCTATTTTTTATTTTTTATTTTTTTAAGATTTTATTTATTTGACAGAGAGAAACACAGCTAGAGAGGGAACACAAGCAGAGGGAGTGAGAGAGGGAGAAGCAGGCCTCCCGCCGAGCAGGGAGCCTGATGTGGGGCTCGATCCCGGGTCTCCGGGATCATGACCTGAGCCGAAGGCAGTCGCTTAACCAACTGAGCCACGCAGGTGCCCCTAACTTCACCTATTTTTAAAAAGATTTTATTTATTTATTAGAGAGAGGGGAATGGCAGGGGGAATGACAGGTAGAGGGAGAAGAAGACTCCCCACTGAGCAAGGAGCCTGATGCAGGACTCCACCCCAGGACCCTGATCCTGGGATCTTGACCTGAGCCAAAGGCAGAAGCTTAACCACCTAAGCCACCCACATACCCTAACTTTCATTTAAAAATAAAATTGTTTTTTGATCATGGTTTAAGATCCAGGCCAGGAATGTTATTTGTCAGATCATTTAATTATGATAGTGCTGATTACTGAAAAAGTTCCTAACCCTCTTATTACTGGTAACATAATCTCAATTCAAATGTCCATTTGTGCGTTGATTTATTTCTATATTCTCTATTTTGCACTAAAATTACACAAACTTTATCTGTAATGTCAGATAGTAAATATTAGTAAATATTTTAAGCTTTGGAATCATATGCTCTCTATTGTTCCCATTTGAATCTGTCACATTAGCACAAAAGCAATCAGAGAAAATGCCTAAATGGCTGTTTTCCAATAAAACTTTACTTACAGAAACAGGCAGCCAGCCAGATCTGACCCATGGCCACAGTTTGTTAAAACAGTTCAACACCACTGGTTTGTTTATCAATCCTTATGCTCATCTGCACTGTCCTAATTCATATTTTACTCTTCAGGAACATATCCTTTACATTTTTCTGACACATTTTAGTATCAGCTTATTTATTAATTTCTCCCCTCTAAAAAAGCAAATAGCTGCAGAGATTTTAATTGGAAATGCATTGATGATTTACAGAAAATTGATGTCTTTATGGTTTGTGTTTTTTGGTCCAGAACATGGTGTATCTTTGTGTTTATTTAGGTCTTTCTTAACTTCTCATGATAGTGGCTTATAGATTTCTATGTAGTAGTCTTGCGCCTAGAAATTTGATATTTTTTATGCTATTCTAAGTAATATATTTTCCAACATTTACTTTGTAATTGTCCTTTGTTGTCATATAGATACAAAACTTTCTAAAGCCAGTTATCAGTGGATTTTAAATATATGTAATCATGTCATAGATGAGTGATAAAGTTTTTTTTCCCTTTTTCTACTAATGTGTCATCATTTTTCTTTTTCTTATTCCCTAGTTAATGTTTCCAATACAGTGCTGAATACCAGTGGTGATAATGGATATTAATAGGTGGGAGGGTAGATTTCAATATTTCACTGTCCATCTGATGTTTCCCATGGACTTTTAGAGATACCCTTTGGCAGACTAAAGATTTCTCCCCTAAGTTTACTAAGTTTCTATTATAAATGGGTGTTGAATTTTACCAAATTCTCATTTTATATCTGTTTAGAGAACCATACAAATGTCTTTTCCATTCTGTGAATGTGGTGAATTACCTTGCTTTATATATATATATATATACATTTTTTTTAATTTTAAGGCAATTGTGTATTCCCAAAATAAATCTAACTTGGCATTATTATGTTCCTTACATAGCACCGGATTGAATTTACTAATAATAGATTTAGAATTTTTATATCAATGTTCCTGAGAATTGTCAGTAATTATTTTTCTTATAGTATCATCATTAGGATTAGTTAACAAGGTTAACTGAGATTATTATGCTGGATTCAAATTACATGTTAGGAAGTATACAATCCTGTGTTTTCTCTGAAGCCATTTACACTCAGTGTTTTCTTTGGGGGAAGGTTTAAAAAGTCAACTATTTAAAAGAAATACATTTAACACTGTATAAAAATCAATTATTTGAAAATTATATTTAACATTGTGTAAATTTCCATATTTTCTCATTTCACTTTTGAGAAGCATTGTTTTTCTAGGAATCTGTCCTATGTGCATTTTCAAACCTGTTGCCATAAAATGGTTCCTGATATCCTCTTATTCTCTCATTAATATCTGTATTATATTTAGTGTTGCAGCTTTTTATTACTTCTATCTGTAATATGTTTTTCTTCCTCCTATTTTCTTTGGTTTCAGTTTGCTCTACTCTTTCTAACTCATTGACTTTAGCTATTTTTCTTTTTAAATATATGTATTGATGACTTACATTGCCTTCTAAACTTGGCTTTAGTGTGATCTCTCAGATACTGATATTGTTTTATTAATGTTCTGTTTACTTATTGTAATTTGACTTCTTTTTTGATCCAGGAATTCCCAAGTATGTATTGCTTTATTTCTAATAGTTTGCATAACCTTTTTTGCTGTTTGTCATTGATTTCTAGCTTAATGTCACTGTGGTCAGAAATGGCTATAAGTGATTTCAGCCTCTCAAAAGGTGATGAGCCTTGCTTAATAGTCCAGCACATGATCAGTCAGTATTTATTGTCACTGTGCTCACCAAAGCTTTTTTAGCTATACTGATTTTGATCAGTTATGGTTGAAGGTATTTTCTCATTATGATGGTGTCTTAACATATTTTTCCTATATTTCTGTCGGTTTTGTTGTTGTTGTTGTTGTTGTTGTTTTATGCCAATGCTATGTTTTAGGTGCATACATGTTTTGGACATGCATACCTAGAATAGTTATTTTTTGTTGCTATGATCCTTTTATCATTATGCTATATCCCTCTGTCTAGTAATCTTTCTTACTTAAGACTCTTTTATTTTATATTAGCATAACAAGACTGCCTTTGTTTGATTACCCTTGCACTGCAAATCCTTTTCTATCCTTTATTCTTATCATTTTTTATATCATATTAAGGTATGTCTCTTACAGGCATCATATGGTTAGGTTTGCTTTTCCAACAAGACTGACAGTACTATTATGAAGTATTTAGTCCATTCATATTTAATATAATTGTTGATATATCTACTATCTTTTAATATTTTTAAAATTTTTTCTTATCTGTTTTGTGTTACTTTTCCTCTCCTTTTTATGTACTTTTGGATTAAAACAGTATTTTAATATTCCATTTTCATCTTTTTATCTTCTTAATTTTACATTCTTTGGCAACATTAATATCTTTGATTTATAGACATCTAAAATATGTTATTTTTTACCACCACCTGACTTGTATGATAGTTTTGTCACATTTAACTACTCATATATCATAAAACACTATTATCATTGTCTGTTTACTTTTATCAACATATTTCCTGGAATTCACTGTGAGACAGAGCTTCATGCAGAAGGTGTATTGCTAAGAGTTACAGATATTATACCTTCAAGGAGTGAGGAAATCAAGTTTGAGAAGGTACAAAAGCAGATCCACAAAGGTATCGCAGCTGGGGCCTCAATGTGATCCTCCTGGACCTGGGAAAACCCTTTAGAGATGTCCCAAATTAAGTCAAGAAGATTAGGCTTTTGAATATTTTCTTTTTATTTTCTCTCTCTTCTGTCCCATCCCACCCCCCACCATGAGGATGTACTCTTAAGAACAACCTTTTCTAATTACAAGTGTTTTATTTCTTATTAAAACTTAGTCACAAAGATCTTACAACTTCCAGGCATTAAAATGATGTGCTGTGTGGAAGGGAGGGGAGGAGAGGGCAGGTATAGTTTTACTATTTAATTAATTGCAAACACTGTCCTAGGTGTCAGCCTTACTATGAGCCTGGCCTATCCATCTTCATCTTAAGAAATTCAGATTAGGGGCGCCTGGGTGGCTCAGGTCATGATCCCAGAATCCCCCAATTGAGCCCCACATCGGGCTTCCTGCCTGGCAGGAAGCCTGTTTCTCCTTCTCTCACCCCCCCTTGTTTGTGTTCCCTCTCTCACTGTGTTTCTCTCTGTCAAGTAAATAAATAAAATCTTAAAAAAAAAAGAAATTCAAATTAAATTTATCTTGAAATGAAATGTATCTGTTAGGATATAAGATGCTATTATAATGAGGTCCCAAAAATATAGGGTTCCTATAGATTAGGAGTTTATTTCTCTCTCATGTAACTGTCCATAGATAGGCAATTCAGGATTAGTAAGTGGCTCTGTCATCCACAAGATGATGTTTCCATTTCCGAGTTCAAAATAGCTGCTCCCTCTGCTCCCACTGTGTTTGCATTCCAGATAGCAAAACAACAAAAGTGTTTGCGTTTCCAGACAGGGAAAGACAAGGGGATCTTTTCTTTTAGTTGAATAATCTAGAAGTGTGCTACCCATCATTTTTGCTCATGTCCCTAAAATAGCAATGATTTAAATAGTATGGAAGTTTTTTCTCTTTCACATCACAGTCTGAGGTTGGGCAGCCCAAGGGCCTCCACAGTGTCAGGAACCACATTTCTTCCTGTTACTCTATTATCCCCCAGTGTTCACCATCTTTTACATGGCAGAAGGTAGAAGGACCACCTGGGTTCACATGTCAGCCAACAGAACTAGAAGAAAAGAGGAGAGGACACCTCTTTTCTTATTGTGACCATAATCCTAGAAATGTTCATAATACTTCTGCTCTTACCCATTGGCCAGAATTTGGTTTCATGGTCAAAATTGGCTGCAAGAGAAACTGGGAACTCTACCTAGCTAAAGCACTTTGTCATAGGAAGCCACTGTAAGGATTTGTGCGAGGCAGTGACACAATCTAATCTTTCAGAAGTTAATGTGGATGCTAAAGAGAAGTAAACTCAGAAGAGTAGGCACAAGCGTTGAAGCAGAAAAACTTGAGAGATAGAGGCCACTTGGTCTAGGGTGGTAGCAATGGAGGTAGTGAGAAGTAATCTAATTCAAGATATATTTTGAAATCTACCTTCACAAGTCTTCAGCAGAATTTTCTGAGGTGCTTTATGTGAACTGTGACAAAGAAGGGAGAATTGAAGATCTCCGAGTGAATGGCTTCTTCAGGTCATTCAGGATTCAGCTCAAACACTCAAACACTGAAGTTGTCTTTGCTCTACTGCTTTGTGGCAATCACACTTTCCCATCGTTCTGGTTTTTATTTCCCAGAACATATCTCTAAGTGAAATTATCTTGTTTGGTCTTTTGTTTGCTTAATTATTTTCTGTCTCCTCCTACTAAAAGTTATGCTCCATGGACTAGAAACTTTGTCTATCCTGTTCATTATTGTTGGCATATAGAACAATAGTGGCACATAGTAGCTAGTCTTTATTTAATATTTTTTAAATGAATGAATAAGTTAAAATAGATAGTTGGTGTTTCTAAAGATGAAAATAGAATTTAAAGAATTAAAGGATATAATAAGAAAAATGATGGAAGTCAGAAATCCATACATTGAAGAATCTACAGTGTTCTTTTAAAATGATTAAATATTAAGCATTGTTGTTCTAACTTTTGCGAAGTTGTTATTCTAAAGCTTACAGTCTGTAATTGCTCTAGTAGAAGGGTCAGGTTACTTTCAGGTTACCTGAAAAGAAGAAACAATCAGGCTAATCTCAAACCTCCTGGTAGCCTGATAGATAGCAACAACAAAAATAAAGTAAAATAAAAATAAATAATAAGCAATCCCCAGAGACTTGGGAGAAAGGGCTAGACTCAAGAATTCTAAAAATATATTGTCATTCAAATGAGGAAATCTGGGACTATATCACTCATTTTTCTCTTATGGTATGAAAAGATATCAGTGGAGCCACTGAGCATGATTAGAATGAAATATTTATGAAAAGGGTGATGTTCAGGCATTAAGGATAATTGACAAGCACTGAAGTATATTAAACAAAATAAAGTGAATTTTTAATAATTATGGTTATGAAATATAATGTAAGTGTGAGAATTCTTAAAAGAAAAGCTACACAATGTAAAATAGTAATAGAATATTAATTTTCCACCTTGAACAGATATCAAATTAAGAGTGGTTTAAGCAAGATAGGAATTTATTTCTCCCTGTCATAACAGTCTGATTTCAAACAGTCCAAGACTGACCTGGACTCTTTGGTATTAGGAACCCAGCTTTTTTCTCTCATTATTTACCATGCCCCAGAAGGCGGCGCTCTTTGGCTTGGTGGAATGTGGCTCATCACTATATCTGGGTCCATATTCTAGCAGCAAGGAAGGTTGAAAGGGGTTGAGGAGTGGAGGTTACATTTCTCTCTTTTACTCATACCTGATTAGTTGGCTACCTAGCAAGGAGCCTGGGAAATGCAGTCGCTAGCTGGATGGCACATGTTGGGCTTTTGAACATTCTCATCATCCTGTCATTGGTTAGGCACTTCCTGGAAGGGTGAATAGGTCTGGTTAAAGCAGTTCTCAGAGAGTGATGACAAAGCCTAGCAAGAGGGGCAGCTGTGAAGTGACCAGCAGCCAGTATTCCTAGAAATTGGGGGGAGGGTTCTTTGGCTATGAAATGAAGATTTGGATGGGGCAATGGAATGTCTAATCCACCCATTAGACCGTTCATTCCAATTGCTTCTACAGTTTTCTCCAGGTAGGGACAATTTATGCAGAATTCAAGTTAGGTGTTAGTTCCTGGAGAACTTACAAGAGATGTGTTAATGAGATGAACAAAAGTACTTGCTGCCACAGTTGATTCTGAGGCCACAACTAATACTTACACCGATACTAATAGTAATGCTCTTCTTTCACCACCACTCATTCTAGCTCCTCCATGTTCAGCTAGTGTCTCTGCTAAACCCAGAGGCTTAGCTGATGCATTTGTCCCGATCCTCATCTTTCCTAGGCCATGGATGCTGCAATCATTCATTGTTCATTAAAACAGATCATGAAAGCACCAGGATACAATACTGTGGATCATCTAAATATCATACATATTATTCCCTGCCCCCATTGTATATCATTACTGTCCAACATCCTCTGCCAGCATGGTCTTAGCTTCTGGTCTCTTGGTTGGCAAGAGACACTCCAGACACTGAAATGACTGAGTAGCAGTCAATGTTTAAAGTTCAAAGAGACTGTTACTGCATCTCTTGTTGGAAATATTTTTCTCCTTGGGTACAAGGATCTCTAGTTCTTCAGAGCCTAAAGCTGCAGGGATGGGATGTACAAATTTCCCATATGGGTTAGGAGTGATGGTAGATAGGAGCACTTGTACTTCCTCTCTTTTATTTCTGTATCTGCACATTCTACTCATTGGGAACAAAGTAATGATTATTGATATAGGTGTCTAGAGGGTGGTACCTCACCCTCATAGTGTCTCAGCCCTTGACCGGTATTTTGGTTGACTCTTTAAAAGGTATTCCACTCCTCTAGCATTTCAGCATTGTCTTGGTGTTGTGGTAACTAACTAGACCAGTATACTCTATGATCATATACCTTCTGCTCTACTTCCTTTGCTGAAAGAGGTATCTCTTGGCCAAAACAATACCGTGTAATTTCCCCCATCAAGTAATTGGATTGTTCTGTCTATCTGGTTTTATTGTGGAGGAAGCTCTGGGGTGGGTGTTAATCTATGATACCTCTATATCATATGTCTTAAGACATTGTCCCATTACTTTATATCTGTGTCCCTAGGACCTTCTTTGGAACAGGCTGTCCAGATATATGTAAGTCCATGTATTTTTTCATCGTGGGCTACTCCTCCTTTCATATGAAGGAAGAGCAGACATGCTTTGCAGTGCTCTGCTCATTGGCAGAATTTTCTTTTGCTGCTATCCCTGAGAAGCCTTGTAGTAGAATAGCAGCACATTTTGATGCACATAAACGTAACAGGATAAACCATTTATGCACTACTCTTAGATTTTTTCCTTTTCTGACATCCAGTCACAAGAGTTGTAGGTGGGAACTGAAGGAGAGTTGCCCACCCAGCAGTGGTAGGGATCAGGGCTGCCTTCTCATGCACATTTTATGCTTCTGGCCCTACTCATGTCTTCCTTCCTTCTTACAATGGATTTCTGAGCTTATGGTTTGTCAGGCCCTTCTAAAAGCATTAGAAGAGAGGTTAAGAGAGTTAACAGACCCCCAGCCTAAGACTCTGTATGTTTCTGACTCTATATGTTCCACATGGATCTAAACTTACTTTGTTTCTCCTTGAAGGAATAGAAATGAATGCCTCTCCATTACAAAGGCTGTGTATCTCATACCATCTTACTTGGCTCCAGAAAAAATACCACATCTAATAAAGCAAATGCAATTGAGGTTACAGTTTGGTAAAGTTTACAGTTATCCAGTCATATGCCACAATCCATCCATTTTTAAGTAGCTGCTAGACTGGTGGTATAAATAGGATATACCACACACTGTCCCCTCTGTCTTCTTTAAATCATTATGGGTGGCAAGTATTGATAGCTTTTATATACAGGATGAGAAACTAGTGTGAGGAATCTGCCAATCACCAAGGATATACAATCCAACAATACCTTGAGTGATATTGAAAAAGTCTACCTGGTGGATCTGTGAACTCTCATTTGCCAGTTACAAGCAAACTCCCTTTATTACCTGGCTCCCATATACCTTCATTTCACTAGGGGAATTGGAAAAACTTGGGTCTCAGAATCTTAATTTCAGTTGTGACTGTGAATTCAACAATCCTTACAAAATTCTGGGTGTTCTTCTTTATTTCATGCATAATCACTTGACTAAATGACCTAAGATCCCTTTGGAAAAGGGGGAAATTTCTGCTTTATGTGTTCATAATATAACTGGGTCTTCCTCTTAGAGTTCTGCTCTAGTCTTTAATCAAGAGTCCTCAAACAAAAGTCTAAGAATCAGCTCAGCTCTAGAAACTGGGCAAAGATGATGTCTTAAGGTGGGGAGAGATGGGAGAGAAGAGGGAAACCTGCCCCTAGATTCCATTCTGAATTATTTTCATTGTACAAATTAAGCAATCCCCTTAGAGGCTGCCCATCTATATCGCCTGTAGAAGCTCTGTATTTCTATTTATTTGCTCTTATCGTTTTCCTAAAGTTTAGGTCCCATGTTTGCTGCTTCTGTCTTCCTGTTCATTGCAAGAATCACACTAATTTTTCTCCTTACCATTAAGTGCCACCTTTTGGTATCTATTATTTAGAGATTCTATCATTCTCATTTTTATCAGGAATCCCAGTTCTATAATATCATCTCTTGTCATGCCTACAGCAGTGGCTACTACTGAGCTTCTCAGTGATACTGCTGTCCCTCCTCATAGAATATCCCTTACTGTTTGGTAAGTGGAGTGTTCCATGGTCTATCCTATAAATTATAGCTAGCTGGGCAGGTTTCTAGCCTTACATATATATTTTTTTCTGAGGCATACTGAGTACACAGAGTCTTTTGATCCCTTTCTCCTTCATCTTCCATGGCAGTTCTGGAATTTCTATCTCACTTAGCAGGGGTAATAAATTTTCCAAGCTTCTTAGCAGCTATTAACACTATCTATCAGGGTATATAGCAGGGTTTTAAATCCTATATCACTAGAGAGTGTTGCATATCAATTAACTACTGTATCAAAACATGTATTCTGTCATCTGTTCTTCAGAATCTTTAGCATCTCCTCTAGGCATCATCTCTCAGCAGATCCTTTTTGTTAAGATTTTATTTATTTATTTATTTATTTATTTATTTATTTATTTATTTGAGATGAGAGAGAGAGAATGAGAGAGAGCATGAGCAGGGGAAGGTCAGAGGAAAAAGTAGACTCCCTGCTGAACAGGTAGCCCGATGTGGGACTTGATCCAGGGCCACTGGAATCATGACCTGAGCCGAAGGTGGTTGCTTAACCAACTGAGCCACCGAGGCGCCCCTCCCAGCAGATCCTTTAGCAACTTCCGTGGTAGCCCCTCTTCTCTCCCATAGTATCCCAGTTCTGGTTATTGGTATTTGATTATTTGTCTGATTGTCAAGAGAAGCAGTGGCAGTAAATATTGACAAAAAGCAAGGATTATCTGTGAGATATCTACCTCTTTTTAGGTTTCTCCAGGATATTCAAGAATGAGTAGGAAGGGTAACATAAATAGAGGGATTGGCTCATTTCTGCAGGCCCAGAAAAAAACTTAGGAAATTTTATTTCTGAGTTGCATCTATCCAGATACCTACTTGCCACTATTGTTACTCTGTGGTTCTGATCTTAGAATAGGAGACTAGACTTCTCTGAAGTCTGCTGCTTTTATCATTAAGTACCTGCCCTGGTCCTTTGTTCTTGTTCTCTAGCTGCAAAGATTAGATTTCCTTAAATCTTACAAAAGAAGCCCTTTGGCTTCCACTTTTTGCCTAGAATTGGTGATTAATCAGTGTTGTATTTGCTTTACAACAGAGCCATTAAAAAAACCTCAAATTATATTGAGATCTACTATGTGCTAGCCCCTGAAAATACACAGTGGCCAAAAGAGTCGGTGCTCTGCTTCTAGCAGATTATGTCCTTTAGTCCTGACAACAACCCTCCAAAGGAAGCAATATTTTGCCAATTTTAAACTGAAAAAAACTCAGAAGATTTATCTCACATGGTAGAAGAAGGAGCACCAAGACCATTAGAGACCTACTTGTGGAGCTGAGGAAAATGTACCCCACGTTTCTACTGTATTCGATAGACAAGACCTCATTCTACTCTAGCCCAGTCTTCCAAAAGCTTTCTTAAGCTTCCCACCGCATAATAGTCCCCAGGCCCTCTCTCATGACCCTTATGCAGCCCATACATTTCCCCTCCACATAAGACTCATGATTTCACACTTGTTTCAAGATGCATGTAATACCTTTTTAACTAATGCTTGTTGTCTGCAGCTAATTCTGTATCCTCACCTGGTCATACCACATGTTAAAGCAGATGCTTATGATTCTATATTATTTCCCTCGTGGTTATAAGATTTGGCAAAGATATTTGTTATTAAAAGAGAAATTATATTCAATTTGGCTATTTTTTGAGCATATATTTTTGTACCTTTAAATAGTATTTTAATATTAGATATAATTTATTAAAAAGTTTAGATTATATAATTTAGTAAATGAATCTAATATAAGTTAATAAGTATAAAATTATTTTATCTAAATATTCATTGCATCAAGATAAATTGTATAAATGTCCAAGTTTAGGGGAATTATTAAATTAATCATGGCAGAGTCACAAAAGTTAAAAGTTAAATTACTGTGTTGTTCATATTTTTTTACATTTATTTTTACCTTATTTATTGAGATACAATTGACATATACCATTTTGTATGTTTAAAATATACAACATGTTGATTTGATGAATTTATATATAGCAATGTGATTGAAGAATTTTAATAACTTTTGAGAATATTTATGATGTATAATTACGCTAAGAAAGACTAACATTAAACTACTTAGTATTACTGTTATTTCATTTTTGTATATACACATATATGAGGTATATAAAAAGTGATTATTTCACATGAGATAATTTCAAGTTAGTTAACATATAGTATGATTATTTTTATTTTCCTAAAGATTCTAAAAGTAGTTTGTATTTCTTTTCAAATCAGGATAATGTGTTCTTTCAAAAGCTCTTTATTTAAGAAAAATTTTTTTAAAAAATATTATTTATTTATTTGACAGAGAGCATTAGCAGGGGGAGTGTCAGACAGAGGGAAGGGGAGAAGCAGCAGAGAGAGCGGGAGAGGGTGAAGCAGAGTCTCTACGGAGCAAGGAGCCTGATGCAGAGCTTGGTCTCAGGAATCTGGGATCATGACCTGAGCTGGAGGCAGACACTGAGCCGACTGAGCCACCCAGGCACCCTAAAAATTCTAACTCATATTTATTCCCTAAAGCCCTAAGCCAGTACCCATCATTAGATAAATTTACTGATACATATGAGCTGAAGTGAAGGAAGCTTTCATATCATTTAAGAATGTCACTGTACTTCTCCCTCTCCCACTCCCGCTGCTTATATTCTGTTTCTTGCTGTCTCTCTCTCTCTGTCAAGTAAATGGATAAAATCGTTTAAAAAAAAAAAAAAAAAGAATGTTACTATAGGAATATTTGAGTGTTTTCAAATAAAACCAAAGATCTTATATAAAATTGAGTAAGATATTATGATTTTAAAGGAAAAGGAAAAACTGAGTCAGCAATATTCAGGGAAAGCACAGTGGATATACTTAGCAGCATGTAAGTGAAACAAATTACTTGCTTTAGATCTACCAACATTACTATTATTCATATTAACTACTGATTTTGAGTGTTTGTCCACAGATTAGTTCATTTATAAGTTATAATTCAATAAGATACATGGGAATAATTTGTATTTTATTTGTACATTTATTACCACATTTCTTTAATCCTAAGGAAGTTCCAGCTTTCTTTTCCTATCTGCAGCTATAACCACCAACTGCTCATCTTTCATTTAGAACATCCTCCAGTCTTTAACCTTTACTGTTATTTGACTATTCAATTAATATTCCCAGTCATATATTAGAAATATGTTAAAACTAGAATTAAATGTCTTAAATGAAAGCTTATAGCACCACATCATTTTCTATAGAAGACTTTAATTAATTCAAGTCTGAAAATATTAAATGATTATAAGCATTTTTTTATACTATCAAAAGTCTCCTGTTTTAGAAATTAGAGAGAGGTATAGTGTGAGACAGTGATAATAGTTGTTAGGTATTAGATTCCTATTATACTCCAAACACAAAATTAAGCATATTATTCAATTATGTATCTACTTTTCCTCTAATATTACTGTACTAATATAATGTGCCAAGCAATGTAGTAGATTCAAATAGAAAGACAGTAGAAAAGAGTGCCTGGATGGCACAGTCATTAAGCGTCTGCCTTTGGCTCAGGTCATGATCCCGGAGTCCCAGAATTGAGCCCCACATTGGGTTCCCTGCTCGGTGGGAAGCCTGCTTCTCCCTCTCTCACTCCCTCTGCTTGTGTTCCCTCTCTAGCTGTGTTTCTCTCTGTCAAATAAATAAATGAAATCTTCACACACACAAAAAAGACAGTAGAAGAGAAAATTAAATCACTAATATTGTTAGTATAGTCATGTCTATGAGGGGGAAATACTGGTGACAGAAATACTAGGAACACCAAATCTTGCAATACTAAGCAAGTTAGAAAATATAAGAGATTAAGTTGAGATATGAAGAATAAGAATGAATTGGGTACATAGAGAGAGAGGATTATACATATTTTCCAGATTTCTGGTGGGAAAAGAGGACACTTTGAAGAGTCAGAGGTATCTTAATATGAAATCACAATGGATTTAGTGATTATTGGCCTGAATATTTGTGTTTTGTTCCTTATTTTCCTATCTAACTGTAAACACTATGCGGGCAGGGCATGTATCTGCTTTATTTTCTCTTGTATTCCCAGGCCTAAACTTGGTTTCTGGCACACAGTAATACCTTGATGCTTACCTCTGAAAAAACAAATGGACAGCTAAAAAGCCTGAGGACAAACTGTGCATATAACAGAGAGATATTAATGCTAATCTTTACAAAACCAACCTATTTACAGGTGGGGAAACTGACTCAACTTTTTAAACAGTGCTCACACTCACAAAGTGGGTATATAGTGAAGTAAAGATAGGAACCAAAGCCAGTGTGGTTTCCAATATATATGATGACTCCTTTTTTTCTTCACCCCAGTCTGTTTCCCAGGAAATATACGACAACTCTTGAAAGAAAAACCATAGGCCTAGTTCTGAAGCACAGAACTAAGGGATCAAGGGAATATTTTATTCTGTTCTCTTATCTGTCAACTGAGCTATTCACACATTCTGAGATAAGACATCACTAATGAAGGCCCACTCATGAACACAGAATAACCGTTTAATGGCTAATATTCTACCAGTGTCTGTATTATTGTTATTAATATTGGCCAAAAATAAAAAACAAAGAAACAGTGTTCAAATCCTAGCTCAACTCTTGTAACATTAATTAGCAGCTCTTTCTTAGACATCAAATGTAGAATCATTAATCCCTCCATCAACTTTTCAGCTTTTCCCCGATACACTTTATTTTATTACCTTCTTTCTCATGTCATTTTAGTTTTATACATTATTATTCAGCCTTTTGTCAATTCCAATCTATTTAACATCATTATCTTGCTTTACTTACAATGTCCATTTCCATCTGTCTGTCTGTCTATCATCTATCAAGATGTGTCCCTGGGATGAGTGTCCCTTGGATGAAACTGAATGATTCCAAATAAGTTAACTGTTTATCAAGAATTTTAACTGCTTTAGAATTAATTTAAAAATACAACTTAGGACTATCAAACAGTTGGAAGAAAGAAAGAAAGAGAGAGAGAGAGAGAGAGAAAGAAAGAAAGAAAGAAAGAAAGAAAGAAGAAAGAAAGAAAGAAAGAAAGAAAGAGGGAGGGAGGGAGGAAGAAAAAGAAAGAAAAGAAGAAAGAGGGAGGGAGAAAGGATCACATTATTACATTTCAGGCCCAATAGATGAATAAATCTAATCTTCAAATTTAAGTTCTAAACTATGTCTCACCTATTTTTTTAACCCTTGGAAGTTCATCTTTGCTCCTTTCATGCAAACTGACAATACATCATTTGGGTAAAAGCTTAAATATAGACCTCTGGAAAAATAGTCAAGCAGACTAACAGTCTAGTCATCTCATCTATTAAAAATTGTTCAAACCAGGACAAATACTATAGAACCTTCTGCTTTCTAATATTTGTCTTATAAAACAAGAAACTTGAAAAGACTACAGTGATTACCACTATAAGATCCGTGGTAAATCAACCTGAAACATAACTGCCCAAGATTAGACCTCTATGTAATATCATCAGAAATGAGATAAGATGGATGCCTGGGTGACTTAGTTGGGGTTAAGCGTCTGACTCTGATTTTGGTTGAGGTTATGATGTCATCATCATGGGATTGAGCCCCATGTCGGGCTCTGTGCTGGGCATGGAGCCTGCTTGAGATTCTCTCTCTTTTTCACTCTCTGCCCCTCTCCCCTGCTCTCCCCTCCTTCTTTC
>PITA01001997.1:64212-136828 GCA_004023965.1 Spilogale gracilis
AGGAAGGAAGGAAGGCAGGAAGGCAGGAAGGCAGGAAGGCAGGAAGGCAGGAAGGCAGGAAGGCAGGAAGGCAGGAAGGAAGGAAGGAAGGAAGGAAGGAAGGAAGGAAGGAGGTAAAAATCTCAAATGGTATTTTTATGACCTATGTATGTAATTTGAGTGAAAAGTCACAGATAAGACAGTAATAAACTATAAACTTCAATGATAGGCAGCCCGTATCATTGAAATAGTTCTATATTACCCAAAGTAATCAACATTAATAATATAAATCCTTTAATGGGTTTCACTAGGCTTAAAATAGGCCTACCATGTCATAAACGGACACTTTTTTATTTTATTGAGAAGTTGAAAAATTTCACAGAATTTCTATTTAGAATCACAGAGTATTGAAATAGACGTTTTATTTCTCAGTTTAAAAACTGAAAATCAAATGATATTGATAAACTGTAAGCTCGCTACTGGACACTAAACTGGCAGTGATTACTTACCAGGGGAAATAACTGTGATCTGAGCTATGGCTAGCAATTGAAGAGAAAACAATCTGCTTTGGCTCTAATGTAAAAAACTAAACCAGCAATTTCTTTTTCTGAGACTCATCTTATTACCTGGCCTTTTGAGGCAGAAAACCAAATGAAAGTGAGTGCTGTGAGGCTTAGCACAAAGTGGGACTATAGAATGTTGTGTATTATGACAAGAAAATCTGGGAATATTACAGAAATCAAAATGCTCTTAATGGTGCAATAAAAAAAATCTATAAAACACCACACTATAAAAATAAGCTGTCTTACATTAACTGGGTGTGATGATGCCAAATGTAGAATCTTGACAGCCTAGGTGGGTCGCTAAAAAAAAAAAAAAAGAACACCTAAAAATAAAAATACAACTCATTTGAAAGGTAGTCTTTTTAACTTGAAGCAAATACATAAGCCTTAACTTTCACATGAAGAATTAAAGATTGGTTTGTTATTTTTTGAAAAAGAAGTTTGCAACCTCCTCCTTTGCCTGAGGCTTGTGTGTTTATGTATGTGTGATGTTAGTTCTCCAAGAGGAAGTTGTGTAGACTAGCAGACAGGTAATATAAAAAACAGGGGACGCCTGGGTGGCTCAGTTGGTTAAGCCACTGCCTTTGGCTCAGGTCATGATCCTGGAGACCCGGGATCGAGTCCCACATCGGGCTCCCTGCTCGGCAGGAAGCCTGCTCCTCCCTCTCTCACTCACCCTGCTTGTGTTCCCTCTCTGGCTGTGTTTCTCACTGTCAAATAAATAAAATCTTTAAAAAAAAAAAAACAAAAAAAAAAAACAAGACAAAGTTAGAATGAAGAAGCTTCTTTGTCAACCCAGGGCTTTATTAAAACATTAAATTATCTTTGTACCAATACATTTCCTCCTCTAATCCTTGAAGAATTTTCAATCCTTGAATGGCTTTCCAGGTAGCAAAAGTAATGTTTGCAAGCAAGGTGCATGAAAAGTCTGCAGCAAGCACTAAACCACCTACGTTGTAAAGGTTCCTGGGTCACATCACTCTTCTTAACAGGAATGACTGAAGTGTTTACCTGGAGCCAGTGTTCTAGTGTAAGTGGCAATTGACCTTTGGAACTTCTATCCCTGTTCTGGATGACTTTCTTTGATGCTTGTAAGTTAACAGAAAGTGCTGCCATGATTCAGGGGATGTAGTTGAACTAGAATACAAGCAGAGTGCAGCTGGTTCAAGACCAGATTTGGTCAGAGCAAAGAAACATCAAACAGCAGGGGTGCCTGGGTGGCTCAGTTGGTTGGGTGACTGCCTTCAGCTCAGGTCATGATCCCGGAGACCTAGGATTGAGCCCCACATCGGGCTCCCTGCTCGGCAGGAAGCCTGCTTCTCCCTTTCTCACTCCCCCTGCTGTGTTCCCTCTCTGGCTGTGTTTCTCTCTGTCAAATAAATAAAATCTTAAAAAAAAAAAAAAAAAGAAAGAAACATCAAACAGCAAAGAAACAAATTAAGTGGGAAAGCAAACTATATTCAGTTAATAAATATTGTGGGTAAGTTATTTAAAAATGTAGAAAGAGGCACAGTTTCAAGTGATCAATAATCAATAAGAAAAATGAATTTCTCAATTCAAGGCTAAATACCATTAGTATTTTGGAAGGGTGAATATGCTTTCATGTGAAACATTCTAAAATAAAGCTAGATATTGAGGGGAATAATAGTCATAACCACTAAGGCTAATTTCCTTAAAGGGCATATGGAATTTCTAAAACAAAAATGAAATACAATAATGTTTTCATTATATTACATTATAAATGAACTTTGTCATTAAGAAAAACAGTTGTCATTACTAACTAAAGTAAGGCATTTTCCTTTCATGTTTCCATCATGTCTCTGAAAGAAATGCTTCACTTGGGTGTAACAAAAAAAAAGGGGGAGGAGGGGGGACTTGAAAATAAGAACTGGAATACATAGGAAAATTTATGTACAATAGTTCTAGATAATTGGGTAAATAAGTACTTCCTTATTGCCTAGCAGCAGAGCTACACTAGCCAGGTTATCTAATTAGATCTTAGGTGTCTCCTTCCATCCATAATATAATAGACTAATATTTGGCATTTCTACAAAGTCCCTTCTGAAAATAATTTTCACAGACACTGATCCATTCAGTGCTGAGAACAAAGACGAAAAGTACACTTACCCTTGTAGATCTTATATTACACTGAAGATCTTACATTAGGTAAAAGATATATACAAAAATTTATGAATTCAGTTCATCATATGGAGCTTCCCAGTGTGAAGGAAATAAACAAGGTGATAAAGTGTAACTGATGGATGACTTTCAGTTTAGAATGAGTGGTCAAGGAATGTATCTCAGAGAAAGCTACAACTATTTTGAGGCTGAAGAATAAGGAAACATTTTTGTAACCACCCAATAAAAGTGTATTTCAAGAAGAGAAGGAAGTTCAAACACAAACTCTAAAGTAGGCAAGATTTTTTTTTTCTCTTTTTGAGCAAGAACAAGAAACTTGGTGCACCTACAATGAAATGAACAGCGGGAAAGCAGGCTATTTCCAGATGAAAATAGGAGATAGACAATAGCACGTTGTTGAAAAGTTCTCAATAAGGAGTAACATGATCTATTTAAACACTATAATAGTTTTAGAATAAAATATAGTACAGAGGTACACAAATGTCAAGACAAAAAATACATGCAGTGATTTATCACAAAGTGATCACCTGTGTAAATATCACCCAAAAATAGAACATTGGTAGCACCCAAGTAAATTTCTTAACACTCTGTCTTCAATTGCAGTTCTCTGTCCACCATAGTAAATATTATCCTGGCTTGGATTATAAATGCTTTCTTGATTATTCCATCTGATTTTAGCACCTAAGGGTGCATTTATAAGCAGTGTAATTCATGTGTTAAAATAGAGTCATTTAGTATTTATTCTTTTGTATTTGCACTCCTTTACTCAACCATCTGTGGAATTTTCTCATTTTGTTGTTTTTGGCTTTAGTTTGTTTGTATTTGTTGCTATATGGTATCATGGAAACTGAGAGAATCAAATAGAATTGGCAATCCTTGTGAGTCTGCTTGATTTTAGTTGACTCTGATTACTAGGGTACTGCCATTTGAGGTCCCAACCCAAGACAAAGGGTTTTTCCCAAGCCATCTACTTTAGTGGGCCTAAACTCAGTCCCAGGAGTCTGACAACTACACTCTTGAATTTACCAGCCATCCTTCCTAGAATGAATGAGAGCCCACGGGGCAAAAGTAGTCCATTACCCAGCTCCCTGGGGAAGCTCCATTCTTAGATAGTGGCCCAGGTATTTTTACTCTTAATAACTTTATAAACCTTCTAATAGTTGGATATATCCAATTGTACACACACACACACACACACACACACACACGTACATGCACATGTATCCATGCTTGTGTATGTATATGAATACATTTATACATATGTGTGTATATAGTGGGGGTTTTTTGTAAGATTGGCTCAAATTATCTAGTTCATATTACAATACAGAGTTGGCTCCCTAATTCATATTTTTCAAAGATTACTGACTGCCTGAAGGAGAATGGATTTAAGTGGCAAGGCTTGAAGACAGGATGTAAATTAGATTAATATTGCTGTCTTTGGGTATGATAGCTGTGAAGAGGGTGTTTTTTTCTTCTTTTGGTACAGATGTCAGGGCTTGCTAATTGTTGGGATATATAGGAGTAGGAAATAGAGAAGTTAAGGAGGCTGATACCCAAAGGAAAATTATGCAGAAATCTTCAGGATCAACTATTCCTATTTCATTGTTACTAGGTATCCTAGTCAAATGAGATTTTGTTTTTTGCTTTTATTGTTTAACATTAGACTTTAAAATATATCCTCAGGGATTCCTGGGTGACTCAGTCAGTTAAGCAGTTAAGCATCTGTCTTCTAACTAGACTTCATGATTCCAGATCCTGGGATCAAGTCCCACATCAGCTTCTTGCTCAGCAGGGAGCCTGCTCCTCCCCTCTGCCTGCTGCTCCTCCTGCTGTGTGCTCTCTCTCTCTCTATCTGTCTAGATCTAGCTCTCCCTCCCCCCCCCCCGACAAATAAATAAAATCTTTCAAAAAAAATTTTACAATAAAATATAGTCTCAAATTTTAGCTTTACAAAATACATTTCTAAAATGATGCATGTGTTTAAACAAGTAAAATGTCAAATAACACAGATAGACTCAAGGAAAAGTACAATCATTTATTTTTAAAAACCTTAGCTATTTAAATCATGTCAACTGTATACAAATATATTACAGGCTGTGTGAGCCATATGAAACTCTAATGCCTAATAGTGTAGGAAAGCTAAAATCCAATCAAATCTGCATCCTGTTAAAGGATTTCCTCAAGAAAACCCATCTGGCTCAAAACAAATGTCATCTTTGACTGATAAACCAACGTCTAATGAATTTCCCTGCTGAATGACTCATTGAATTTAACAACCATTTGCTCTAGTTGAAATGAGGTACCTTAAAGTTCATTGTTGATGATAGAAATAAGACTGTTAAAAGCTAGGAAACTGAAAAAGAGTAGAGCCATAGGGGAAATGTTTTTATGAATGATATTTTTGTTAAAGCTGGATTCTGGATGTCTTTAATAAAGTCAGTATGCTTAAGATTAAAATCCAGAATGGCAACTCTTAAAAACAAAACTAAACAAAAGAACAGTTTTCTAAAATAGGAAGGAAATAGGCAAGAGTCTGTTTCTTAGTTTTCTTCTCTCTCCCTATTTTTCTCCTTTGCTTTGTTTTGTTTCTTAAATTCCACATATGAGTGAAATCATATGGTAATTGTCTTTTCTGACCAGCTGATCATCACATAGCATAACACTCTCTACCTCCAACCACTTCATTGCGGATGGCAATATTTCATTGTTTTTTTTAAGACTGAGTAATATTCCATTATATCTATATTCATAAATATATACACACATTTATGTATATATACACACACACATGCACATATACCACACATATACACACCCCCATCTTCTTGTGGGTGGGCAGATGGGTTAAATAGGTTATGGGGATTAAAGAGAGTACTTGTGATGAGCCCCAGGTGTTGTATGGAAATATTGAATCACTATATTACACACCTAAAACTGATACATTGTTAGCATGTTAACTGTTTGTATGTTAACTAACTGGAATTTAAAAACTTTTTAAAAATATAAATATATAAATAAGGAAGGAAATATAAGGTTAAGAGAATATTATAGACTTGACTGATAGCATTCAGAGATAGAATAATTAACTTTATCAGAAGGGTTTGTAATTATTAATTACTAATAAAAATAAGTGATCATTTTCACAGAGACATTTTAAATGTAGAGTAAGTGATAGCCTGGATGATTATAAGAGTATCATTAACCCATGAATCATTAGCCATTTAAGAACTAACATAATAATGATTAGTGGAGAAAGAAGTGAAATAGGATGAAAGAAGTATACTTTGCTGTTATATGGCAACATTTAAAACAATGGTGACATCTAAAATAGGAACAAATTACTGGTGGACTTTGAAACTAAGCAAAAGATACTTTGTAGTTCTTGGTAGATTTCTTCCAGCAATCATAAAAGTAAAATTGTATACTCTTCTATCTGTGTTTGGAAGTAGTTGTTATACCAATATAGTGACTATGTGTCCTATATTATAGAAGACCCTGCCATCTTCAAATGTTTTGTTCCTATATTTCTAACTATAGTGACTTTTTTTTTTGGTATTTTTGTTTTCATTTTGTTTTTCTGTTGGTTCAGTAATCTTCACAAAGATAATACAAATAACAGATGAACAGACAGTACTTTTGGAATGGAGGAGTGGAAGGCATGCCCCATGAGAAAGTTTGACAAAAATCTAAGGGTGGTGACAGGCGTAAAAGCATCTTTAATATTAAAAGGTCTGGTTAAAGAGCATTTATTTGGGATAAATTTTGAGTCAAAATGTGAACAGACAATGATGGTGACATTTATAACTGAAAGCAAAACATGCTACCCAATAGTTCATTCAGTATGATGTCTTCTTAATAAAGAAGATGACATATTTTATAAGCATATGATCGTTTGTATATTCACTAGATATGTATACAGAACTCTGTATACCAGAAAGTAGTCTACATGCTAAGGAAACAGTGATGGTCAAGAGAAAAAAGATTATTTCTCTCAAGCTCATAGAGGACAACGACAACAAAGAAAGATACCTGATACCCTGGGACAGATCCTCTCTCTCAACAGGTGGTCATCTCCATTTGGAGAGGTATCTGAAACCTTCCTGATCCAGAGGTGACTCTTCCTGATTAAATTCTTGAATTCCAGTAAGAATCTTTGAAACCTATGCTAAAGCTCTCACTTTGTGATCGCCTCTCTGATTCTCTCAATAAACTGGTGAAAGCTTGTTCTAGGTCTTATTTAATAGTGTATTCCAGGGACATTCCATAGTAGATTTTTCGTTAATCTTTGACTGATTGAATTAACAGACAGCCACCAAAGCATTTCCCAAGTGGCAATAAAACGTAATACTTGTTTTTGAAGAAATTACCTAAAAAGAAAAGAAAAATAAATAGCATTTATTTGGTAAGTTAAAATAGATGGGTGTTGGTACAGTGAAGCAGCATTTTAATTATCTCTTATAATCCTTAGCTGAATATTCTTCTTACCTATTATACTTTCTCATTTGGAATAACCCAACATTTCCAACTTCTCAATTTATTCATTAGGTACAGTATGGCACTCTTCACATCACAGTGTCTGTCACTGGGCCACCAGGGTCTTCATTCTTGATGATATTGAGGATATTGATTAGCTATCTTCACCTCTCCAAAGAATGTTTAGAAGTACAGTAAGCAGAATACCACACTCCACCCCCTCTACCCAAGATTTCCACACCCTAATCCTCAGGATCTGTGAGTATATCTTTACCTAGCGAGGAAGAATTTTGTCCATAGATGGAATTAAGGTCGCTAATCAACTGATTTTAAAGAGATTATCTTTATGGGCTCAATGTAATTGAGCTCAATGTGGGCTCAATGTAATTCCAAGTGTCCTCATAATTGGAATTAGGAAGTAGAAGAGAGAAAATCAGAGATGATAACCTGAGAAAGTTTTGCCCGGGTTGCTGGCTTTGAAAGGGGCTGGAGCCAAGCAATGCAGATGGTGTCTAGAAACTGGAAAAGGCAAGGAATGGATTCTCCTTTAGGGCCTCCAGAAAGGAGCGCAGCCTGCCAACACTTTGATTTTAGTTCAATAAGACCCATTTTGGACTTTTGCCCTCCAGAACTTAAGATTAAAAAAAAAAAATTGTGTTGTTTTTAGGCACTAAGTCTCAGCTAAGCTATCGCTGAAGCAAATTGTTTTAGCAATAGAAAACTGGTAAAGGGGAAGAGATAAAACCAATCAGACTGTACAAAGTCATAGAGGAAGGTTATAAAGACTCCACAAGAACAGCATAATGACTTTGATATTTATTCAAAGTGCTATAGGAAGCCATGGGACGTTTTAAGCTGGAGAGTTTTTAAAAATAAACTCAGTCTGCTCTGTGGAGGATGGGTTAGAAGCATGCCAGGAGGATATCACCTAGAAAAAGCATACAGGTAGAAAAAAGAAGGGATCCCAGGAAGAGATGAGGAATAGACACAGAAAGATTACTGGAGGGCCAAACCATATGTTACCATGAGCTATTTTGGGTGGTGACATGACAGATAATTAATGTGTTCTCTTTTTTATTCTTTCTTTCTATTCCACAGTTTCTTTGTTGAGCACATTTTGCACAGTAATTTTTTAAAAATAATAGTAAGTGGCCCTACCACATGGAGAATAAATCAGCCACAGGTATAAAATATCAGTTCCTTTCTGTGAATAAAGAACACTTTGGGTGACTAAAACACAGAAACCATGGGAAAATTTCACAGTTTTACCTATTTGCCTTCATCTTGGCAGGTACAAATAGAAACTGGGCACTGAGATATTTTTATTCATGCACCTGTAAATTCAGGTAAACTGTTTTTCTTGACATGATTTCTGAGGTGTTTTCTTATTTTTATGTTAGTGAATTTATACAAGAAGTCTTTTTTCCTGACTGTTCAATAATTACCATTTTTCTAGGCATAATGTATGTATAAAACTATAATGTACATATTTAACATATAGCAATATCTCTAGTAAAATATAAACAAAATTACTTTTTAAACATATATTTAGAGGATGTGTCAATAGGTATCCAGTGAAGAGTTTTTTGGTTCTTTTTCTTTTTCCCGCTCTCACCGTAAGAATGACTTGTACACAAGTATTTAACTTTTCTCAGTCTCTGTTTTGGCCATTCAGAGAGCCCAGAACACTTTTTCTGATCAGGCATTTTGTATCTTGTAGAAATGGCTTAATGTGAAAGGAGAAGTGGCCAAAACTGTGTGTATTTATCTCGTTCTTTCTTTAATGAAGTAGTAGCCAGTGTCAAAACCAGCACCTCTGAGAAACGTGATTTCAAAAGCAGAAGCCTCTCATTTCAGAACGGTTAGATGGCTTTCTTGGGATGGCAGCACTATTCATCCATCAGTAAGACCACTCAGGACCTGAATTAGAATGAGCCATTTAATAAAATGTACTCTCACCTGCTGGTTTGAGGATTGATATTCCCAAAGAGGGAATGGTATAGATCTGTCTAAAAATTGGTTTCCTATTTAGGGGTCCCAAAACACTGCTGAAATATGCCTTTTATTTTGTGACAATTTATATATATATAAAACAAAACAAATAACCATGTTTGAATTGTAGTCAATCCAAGATATGAATATGAGCAAATAGAGTTCAGCTGACATAGAATGGGAGTATTGCTGTGACACTTTTCACAGCTTGAATACACATAAATGCTATGAGATAGGCAGCCTGACCACATTCCTTTCTGAGTCAGTGCTGACGGTGCAGCGCCATTTTGAGAGGGAAGACCAGCAGGGGAGAGAAAAGACAACATAAATGAATCATGTCAAATCTACCACAGATTAAAATGCCACGAATGAGAACTTTTCACAGACAGACACTCTTGAATTTAAACACGGTAATTAATATCTTCCCAAAAGATATTCACAATTATTTCTTTAAAACACAAAATATTAGACCAAAATAACTTCTCAGAAACAGAACAAAGAAGTTGTCATAATTTCCACTGCCTTCCATAGCACTGATAAACATAACATTCAAGCTTCAAAAGGGAGCACTTGTCCCTCAGAGATTATGCTTCTTTTGAGAAGAAATTGAAAAGGAGGTGCTACTAACAATTTCCAGAAGTTACTCTATCTGAAACTCCTGAGATTAGCTCTTGCCTTTCTGTGCCAATGTTTTCTTTGTTGTCTAAAATGACATTATGGTCTGCTGCTTAGAGAAGCAAAATGTTTAGGGCAACAAGATCTTTGTTGCCTACTTACAGGGTTTGTGATTTTTACTAGTAATGGCAGAATTTTCTGCTTACATTGAATAATTCACCTGGATGTATTCCTGCTATTTACTATTTCAAAATCTATAAAAATTTTCTGAGAATAAAATTTTTAAATTGGAACTTTTTTTTAAAGATTTTATTTATTTATTTGACACAGAGAGAGATCACAAGTAGGCAGAGAGGCAGGCAGAGAGAGAGGAGGAAGCAGGCTCCCTGCCGAGCAGAGAGCCCAACATGGGCCTCGGTCCCAGGACCCTGAGATCATGACCTGAGCCGAAGGCAGAGGCTTTAACCCACTGAGCCACCCAGGCACCCCCTAAATGGAACTTTTATCCAGGCCACATAAAGTGATTACGCTGAAATATTTTCTCATTAAAACAAAAATGTCAGAGAAAGAGCTTTAATATTCCATTAGGCTTAGTTCTTTGGGTCCCCAAAACTATATATTCTTTATAAAACTGATTGGGCAATTCACTCTGAGGAAGAGTCAAGATTCCTGAACCAAACTAAACATGGGATTACCAAGAAAAGGGCCAAAATCTTAGAATATACATTTCAGGACATACATTTCACTTCTAGCTCATGGCTATTTGAGACTTAAATTCTTTTCTGTACCTAGGCCAGTAAGAAGGAAATTTCTTGAATTTACAGGTTAGGAAATTGCTTAATATTCTATTGCCCTGTGTGTAACAATGAATAGCATTTGTCTACTTTTAGATAACATGTTATTTTGGCACTTCTTCCCTGCTACTTTATGGCTGTTACTATGAATTTGTTTTTTTGTGATCATTTTACTTGGTCAGGAGGTCACATCCAATCCAAGTGCCTATTAACCCAACATTCCCTACTTTAGTCCATCGTAGAAGGCAATCCCCCTACGCTACTCGTGGGAATTATGTTCCCTGATGTTATCTGTGGTAAACTGAATTATTGTTCATAAAGAGTTTTTCCTGATGGGAGAAAATGTTATATTTCTTCATTTAACCTACTGACATCCAGTGTGCCATGAAGACTTTCTTTGCCCAATAGCATGTAAGCAGAAGTAGTTGGCATCTCCTTTGGGCAGAACCTTTAAGATCCAGAGTGCAGTTGTTATGTCTCTTTTTCCCCTGGTGAAAAGAACTAGCCGTGTTCCACATAGATTGAAGAAAATATGTAGCCAACTTACAGCTCTTCTAGGATATGTGCATGAAGGAAAAATAGAACTTTTCGATTGTAAGCCTTCAAGACATTGGGTTGTTTGTCAAACAGAGACAGTTGGGCCTTTCTTGACGATAGAGCATTGATCTCACTTTTATAGGTTTTCTGAGGCCCAAAGTAAAGTCTGATACTTTACCCTTATACTAGATGTTCAAATTGCAGGTTAGATAATTAATTTTCAGTCAGCGTGTAAGATTCATTTTCATGTCTTTCACAAAGAGGAATAAGAAATTTAATTTTCACTCTTATATTTTCTGAAACTCTTTCCTGGAATGCAACACATGGGAAATCTGAGGCTGCTTGGAATGAGACAGGCAGCTTTTTACCCAAACCCCTTTTTGGGCTTTGAGGGCAGACCAGGGCCTCCGTGTGTGTGCCTGTGAATATGAACAAAGAGGTAGTTCGAAGTCATCCACATGAGTAATTTGGTGTTGGTTGCAGTTTATGCCAAATTTATAAACATGCTGCATAAATTTTGGACGTGGATATACCATTTGATTTTGTGCATTCTTGAGTGTCATTTATTGAATTTATAGTTCAGGTTAACCATCCCAGAGTAACAAACACAAAGGACAGAAAAATACAGCTGTGTTTTCCTTGACAATGATCATATCAGGTAAGCAAAATATCATTGTCTCTCCATAAGGCATTTGCTTAAAAGAAACTAAAGATCTATTTTTCTAACCACACTACCCTTATGGAATTGCTTTCATTGGGTTTTCTTAGCCATGTTCATATTTATTTGTGCTTCATTTCCAAAATATAATATCAGACATAGGAAGTGATACTTTTTCAAACTAAAACTAAGAGTGATTTCTTTTTTTTTATTAAAGATTTTATTTATTTATTTGACAGAGAGAAACACAGTGAGAGAGGGAACACAAACAGAGGGAGTGAGAGAGGGAGAAACAGGCTTCCCACCAAGTAGGGAGGCCAATGTGGGGCTCAATCCCAGGTCTCCAGGATCATGACCTGAGCCGAAAGCAGTTGCTTAACCAACTGAGCCACCCAGGCACCCCTAAGAGTGATTTCTTAACGGTATTCTCTTTGTAATGGCGTATTACTGTGACTTAGAAATTTGTAAGTGATTACTCTTTCAGATCACTTATAACAAAAATATTTACTGATTTGATGTGTTATTTGCCCATATCTATCATCAATATGATATGACATGTTTAATTTTTAAGCAGAATTTTAATGTCATATGTAATATAAATATACACTTATATAAAATATTTTTGTTCAGAAACTGTGTTTAAAATAAAACATATTTAAGTATATGGCTTCAGTTTTTAAGCAACTTACTTTTATTGATAAATCTTAACTACATTTCCCTAATTAGAGTCAAGCGTTGTTGTATTTGTCCCATTACTAGTGTTCCTTTTGTTCCAGTTTGAGGGAAAAAAAATGCTTAAAATTAGGTGGTGTTTTCAAGCATGAATCTCTGTTGCAACATTTCAAAAAAAATTTCAAAATACCTACAATAAATATTGAGTTTCGAATTAAATCGATCAGTTGCCTTCAAATCTATAGTCATTTTAAAAGTCTGATTCTATAATGAACAATGTGACTTGGGATAATTAGGAGAAATCTGTTCTTAGATTCTGAAGAACTATGCCAAAGAACAGCATGCGACAAACAGTATTCCAAAACTCGGTCGTTGTTACATCTTTTAGTATCACTGTATGTGCTAAAGGCTAAGGTTTGGCTGAGGTCCAGCCCATGCGGATGCTAACGCAGTCCTTGCATTCCGGAGCAACAGTGCATATGGATGTAGGCTGTTCTTTCTGGTAGCAGAACCAGACTGACCTACCATAACACATCAAGAAGCCTCCTGTTTGGATGTGTCTGTCTGTGGGGAGGTTTCCAGCTGGTGTATTTGCTATACATTTGGATGCTCTCATGTAAACAATGAAAACATTGAGGGAATTGCCCATGGAGTCTGACTAACAACCAAAGGCTGACTTTGGCTGCTCTACAAGGACAAAATGATGAAGGTAAAGAGAGTAGAAAGAAGAGTTTGACTAAGGTGGGTGCAGAAAAGGAGGAAAAGCAGGAAAAAAAAAGTGTCAAGGAAGAAAACAGGAGAGGATAGTGGTTAAAAGTGCAGAGGACACTTTATTCCTGGGAATATATAATTGGCCAAAGTAAATAACAGCAATTATCAGTTAGGCCTACCTACTAAAATATATACTTCTAATCAATACTTGAGTGAGCTCTTTTGAAATTAGCAATTTGAATTTGTATACAAACTCAGTGTATAAAAAGTACAATAGGAGTGGCACTAAAATTTATAAACCATGCAATAGAAGTACATAAAAACAATAATAGATAAATAAATATTAGTTCAACAACTTGTCACTGTGCATCTACTAAATGCCAACCATGGTGACAGACATTTAGAATGACTTAGAGGTGCCTATAGATTTTCCCATTGAAGATTTCCATTAAAAATGTGAGTAAAGGGGTGTCTGGGTGGCTCAGTGGATTAAAGCCTCTGCCTTCGGCTCGGGTCATGATCTCATGGTCCTGGGATCGAGGCCCTCGTTGGGCTCTCTGCTCAGCAGAGAGCCTGCTTCCTCCTCTCTCTCTGCCTGCCTCTCTGCCTACTTGTGATCTCTCTCTATCAAATAAACAAATAAAATCTTTAAAAAAAAAATGTGAGTAAAGGTGGAATCACAAACCCTACTTTGCTGGGTTCAGTCTAACCTTAACAGATGAGAAATCCTAAAATGTGGAACTCAAGGAACCATTAAAGCATCTAAAAAGAGCGGGTGCCAATATAGTCTTAAAATTTATACTTTCCCTTTTTTATTTTGTTAGACATATTCAACATAACATACTCAAAACTTACCTTTTATTTTATGCCATATTGAATCCTAGAGTCTATAGATTCTGAGTAATACATTCTACTGTAATAAGTTAATAAAACCTGTTTTATATACTCTTTTCCAAATGACTTATTTCATTCATCATGTTTTTTTAATTTTAATTCAGGTTAGTTAACATACAGTGTATGACTACTTCTGTAGTATTTAGTGATTCATCAGTTGCATAAACACCCAGTGCTCATTACATTAAGTGTACTCCTTAATGCCCATCACCCAGCTGCCTCATCCCCCACCTCCTGTCCAGCAACCCTCACTTTATTTCCTATAATTAAGAGTCTCTTATGACTTGTCTCCCTCTCTCGGTTTTTATCTTTTATTTTTTTCTCTCCTCTCTCTATGTTCATCTATTTTGTTTTTTAAATTCTACATATGAATGAAATTATGTGGTATTTGTCTTTCTCTGTCTCACTTTTTTTTTCACCTAGCATAATACACTATAGTAAATCTATGTTGTTGCAAATGGCAAGATTCCATTCTTTTTGATGGCTGAGTAATATTCCTGTGTGTGTGTGTGTGTGTGTGTGTGTGTGTGTGTGTGTGCGTGCGCGCACTTCTTCTTTGTCCATTCATCTGTAGGAAATCTGGGTTTCCATCTTTAGCTATTGTGGACATTGCTGCTATAAACATTGGGTCGCATGTGTCCCTTCAAATCACTCGTTTTGTATCCTCTGGGTAAATACCTATGTGTGTAATTTCTGGGTCATGGAGTAGTTCTGTTTTTAACTTTTTGAGGAACTTCCATACTGTTTCCAGAGTAGCTGCCCCAGTTTTTATTCCCACTGAGGGTGTAAGAGGGTACACCTTTCTTCACATTCTCACTAATATCTGTTCTTTCCTGAGTTATTTATTTTAGTCATTCTGACAAGTGTGAGGTGGTATCTCATTGTGGTTTTGATTTGTATTTCCCTGATGATGAATGATGTTGAACTTCTTTTCATGTGTCCGATAGCCATTTGAAGGTTTTCTTTGGAGAAATGTCTGTTCATGTCTTCTGCCCATTTTTTGATTTATTTTTGTTTCTGTTTTTGGGATGTTGAGTTGAGTAAGTTCTTTATAGATTTTGGATACTAACCCCTTTATCTGATATGTCATTTGCAAATATCTTCTTCCATCCGATAAGCTGCCCGTTAGTTTTGTTGATTGTTTCCTTTGCTGTGCAAAAGTTTTTATCCTAATAAAAGTCCCAGTAGTTCATTTTTGTTATTCACCATAATTATTTTGAGATTCGATATTGTATCATGCATCCGTAGTACATTTTATTGGTGTATGCTAATTTCACTGTATGGACACACACCAAAGTTTATCTGTTCATTTGTTTACTTTTAATTTTTTTATTTGAATACTGTTGGCACAGTGCTACATTTGTTTCAGATATACAACTTAGTGATTTGACAATTTTATTTATTATACTGCTCATCATCATAGATGAAGCTACTATATGTCCAGTTACATTGTTATTACATCATTGATTGTATTCCTTTTTCTGTGCCTATTATTCTCATAACTTATTCTGTAAATGGAAGCCTGTATTTCCCATTCCCCTTCACCTATTTTATTCAACCCCTTCCTCTTCCCCTCTGTCAACCACCAGTTTGTTTCTACATAGGTCTGATTCAGCTTCTTTTTGTTGTTGTTTATTTATTTTTTTAGAGTCACATATAAGTGAAATCATGTGGCATTTGTCTTTCCCAGTCTGACTTATTTCACTTAACATGATACCCTCTAAGACCATCCATGTTGTCTCAGATGTTGTGATTTCATCCTTTTGTGTAGCTGCATAATATTCCTGTGTGTGTGTGTGTGTGCGCGCGTGTGCGCGCATGCACATCATATGTTCCTTATACATTTGTCTACTGATGGACACAGGTTGCTTTCGTGTCTTGAGTATTATAAATAGTGCTGCAGTAAACATAAAGGTGCATATATCTTTTCAAATTAGTGTTTTCATTTTCTTTGGGTAAATACCCCCTAGTGGAATTACTGAATTATATGATATTTCTATTCTTAATTTTTTTTGAGGAAATTCCATACTGTTTTTCGCAGTGGCTATACTAATTTGTGTTCCCATAAACAGTGCCTGAGGGTTCCTTTTCCTCCACATTCTCACCAACACTTACTTCTTACATTTTGATTTTAGCTATTTTAACTGGTGAAAGGTGCTATCTCATTGTAGTTTCGATTTGCATGTCCGTGCTGTTGAGGGATGTTGAGCATCATTTCAATGCGTTTTCTTTGGGAAAATGTCTATTCAGGTCCTCTGCTCATTCTTGAATCCGATTGTTTGGGGTGTTTTTGGTGTTGGGTTTTACAGGTTCTTTATATATTTTGGATATTAGCCCTTTGTCAGATATGTCATTTGCAAATACCTTCTCCCATTCAGTAGGTTGTCCTGGTATTTTGTAGGAGGTTTCCTTTGCTGTGGAACAGCTTTTTATTTTGGTGTGGTCCCAAAAGTTTATTTTTGCTTTTGTTCCTCTTGCCTTAGGAGGCCTATCTTTAAAAAATATTGCTATGGCCAGTGTCGGAAAAATTACTGCTTGTGCTCTTTTCTGGGATTTTTTTTAAGCTTTCAGGTCTCAATTTTAGGTCCTTAATGCATTTTGAGCTTATGTATGTATGTATGTATTTGGTATAGGGTGAGGAAGTGGTGAGGTTCTGTTCCTGCATCCCAGCACCTACGGAAGAGACTGTCTTTTCCCCTTTTTGTATTCTTTCCTCCATTGTCATAGATTAGCTGACCATATAAATGTGGTATATTTTTACAGTATCTATTCTGTTCCATTGATCTATATGTCTATTTTTGTACTCCAAGATTATTAATGAACAAAAATAACATATTTTAGACCATGGTCACAGAATTTTAATGCTAAAAGAGATGGTAGAAATCACCTGGTCCTAGTTTTCTGCCACCCCTCACAGATCAAAAGTAAACATGTTTTTTAAATGTTCCTATGTGTGTATATCACTTTATATGAAAAGATGTGATGAATAGGAGAAGAAATATATGGGCCTAAATGGCTAGTGTGCTGGTTGCTGAAAAATTTATGTTTTTGGTGCCTTTTTGTCCATTAACACATTTTTCTAACATTGTCTTAGGGTTTTGGCACATTATTTTATAATTCTAATAATAACTAAAATATGTTAAGTTATAATATGCTTATGTATTTATAACTGCAATTATTGAAACACAGTCTGGAATCTCAGACATTTCATGTTCAGTGAACTTATGAACAATTCTTACCAGAAAAATCTGAAAAAAAATTAAGGTTACTTACTTAAAGGACTGCAAAAATGAGGATTTAGGGCAATAACTTTTTCATCTATGAACATTCACCCAATTCCCAATTTAGACAGTTTTCTCTTATTTGAAGATCAATAGTTATCATGGAAGATCCCGAAATCCAGTTTCAAATCCCGATTGCTTTCCTATCCTTTAGTGTAAGACATTAGTGCTCAAGTAATACTTTCCCATTATTCTTTCATCTTTCAAGGTCTAGATCCCAAGTTCTTATCATCACCATGCTAGCACGTGAAGGTATACTGTTTTCTAAATTTGCTCTTGTACTCTGCCTTTCCAAAGTATTATGCATCAGTTCTTAGTGAAGTACATTTTTGGACAGATGAGAAGTAATACTGTACAGCTCTGGGAAAAGCAGCCTCACAGGTGTTATGTGTTATATAAGATAGATTTCATGAAGAGCTTCCCACGGTGGTTGAATGCTTGCCTGTGCACTGGCACTAATTATAAATAATGATTTCTGACATTGCAAACTTTGTGGGTCAGTAAACAAGGAGGTCTCCAATATCTAATAGCTGTCACCTTCTAAAGGGAATTTAAAAAAAAAAAGCAGCAAAAACCTATACTCGTCCACTGATGCATATAGTCACTAGTAATACAGAAAAGGAAGTTTCAAAGGTAAATCTCCTTTTTAAGTTTTTTTAAGCACAAAGAAGATGTGATATTTAAGTATTTGAAGCTGCTCCAGAAATGCTAACAAACATTAGAGCTGTCAAGGTCAAAGATTTCTCAAACATGCTAAATGTAAATCTGTCTCATAGATGTGTTCTTTGTTTCTCTATTATTTATATAACATCTTCCCACAAATATAAATTTACCTTCCAAAAATATGTTTCATAATTGATTTCCAAAATAAAAAAGCATTTAATATTTGTCCTTTGGCACATATTGATGTCTACTTAATATACAGTATGAATTTTGAGATGCAATGTGGTACGACCATCAGTAAGCACAGCCACCTGATACGTCATCCACAAAGTGGTCTGTGAGACTTTCTTGTCTGAAAAATAACATTTCCCTGGTCCCTGCTAACCTACTGTATATTTAATTTTAGTTCTTGTTCTTATTCAGTCTATTGCACTTTGAATGCCTACAAGAAAGAGGAATGGGATGAACAACTTAAACACCCAGTAGGAAAGACTGAAACATTTACTTAACCACACCCCTCCCACTAGTTCACTCCATTAGCACTTTTTAGCCCCTCTATTATGGCAGTAATTTTGGTACAATCAATCAGTGACTTGCCTCTTGACAAGCAAGGAAGTTTCGTTTCTTGTTCAATTTCGTAGCACCCGTGCAAAGGCAGGACATTTTGGGAGCTCATTTAGGGCAATGCATACATATATAGGTGACTCAATAAAATACATATATTAGAAAATAGGATTAAACCAAGTTATTTCTGATTCAGTGTAAAACAATAATGTGTGGGTGCAGAGTGAGAAAGTGTGGCTCAGTAATGTTTAGGGGCTGAAATTTCCACTTAATGTTTTCAAAACAATAAACAAAAAATTTAAATGTTTTGTTTCTTTATCTGTAAAATAGAGATTATAATAGTGATTACATCATTTAGTTGTTGTATCAGTTGAGATAATCAGAAAAGAGCTCACTCAGAAAAGTGGTCAGCATATAATATTCTCCAAATGTTAATGATTCATATTTTTATAATACTGAAAAGCACCAAAGAAAAATTATGAACAATTCATACTAATATGATCTGGACATACACCCTCTAATAATTTAGTGTGTATTTTCCAGTAATGTCTCTAAATATGTTTGTGATATGTACATATATATATATGTATATATATATATATGGCACAAATTTGGAATGGTAGGTTTTTTTTGGTTTTTTTTTTTTTTGGAATGGTAGTTTGTATATACTATTGCAAAACTGAGATTTTCACTTAAAATTTACCATGGGTATTTACCTCGTACTGTAAATATATGTTTAAGATAGTATTTTGCGGTGTTTAAATTTGTATTGTTTATATCTGCTATAATTGATTCACTTCATGTTTTATTGTATCTTTATCAACTAAGGAATACTTTCAAAGAAAGGCAGAATGTCAAGAAATGTTACCTGTTGGGGCACCTGAGGGGTTCAGTTGGTTGAGCGTCTGCCTTGGGCTCAGGACATGATCCCAGAGTCCTGGAATGTCGGGCTCCCTGCTCCGTAGAGAGCCTGCTTCTCCCTCTCCCTCTGTCTGCTGCTCTGTCTGCTTGTATTCTCTCTCACACTCTGTCAAATAAATAAATAAAATCTTAAAAAAGTAAAAAAAGAAACATTACCTATTAAAGATGTTCATTTTTTTAAAGTCTTTATTTATTTATTTGACAGATCACAAGTAGGCAGAGAGGCAGGCAGAGAAAGAGGGGGAAGCAGGCTCCCTGCTGAGCAGAGTGCCCGATGTGGGGCTGGATCCCAGGACCCTGAGATCATGACTGAGCCGAAGGCAGAGGCTTAACCCACTGAGCCATCCAGGCGCCCTAAAGATGTTCATTTGATGGGAGTGGAAGGTATATGAGAAAACGTGTAGTTCTACAATTCAACAGAATGATGAGTAGGTTTACTTGGCTTTATTATGGGGAATGGGGAGCTCTGTGGTATCATGGATCAAAAAAAATTCTGTCACGATATAGGCTGTAACTCTTAGTAGAGATAGATTACATGTAACAGTGTTAAGTTAAAAAAATAAAGTTTCAACTATTAATTTTACAGCAATATGAATTTTATACCATTTAATTTTGAATATTAAAAAAATTAAAAACAGAATATTTTTGTATACTAGTAGTTATAGCACTACAGATGAAGTTAGCAACTAAAATTATGAATAGATATCAGAACTTCTTGAATTTATATTCATAAAAAATAAATTACTTTTTATGAATTAAGAATTAGATAAGGGGCACCCGGGTGGCTTAGTCGTTAAGTGGCTGCCTTCAGCTCACGTCATGATCCTGGAGTCCCAGGTTCAAGCCCCGCATCGGGCTCCCTGCTTGGCAGGAAGCCTGCTTCTCCCTCTCTCACTCCCCCTACTTCTGTGCCCACTCTAGCTGTATTTCTCTCTGTCAAATAAATAAAATCTTTAAAAAAAAAAAAAAAGAATTAGTCACATGCTATAAAAATATGACTAAATAATAACTTATTCTGTTACCTAAAATTCCTAAAATTGTCCTAAATTCCTAAAAATTCCCTAACATTGTCCTAAAATTTAATTAGCCTCATCATCATTATGAACTAGTTTTGGAGATGTGTCTCCAAACTTACAGAATTTTTGTAATCTGTTACTGGCAGGACATCATTAACATAGATTTGTTAAGTGCTATTAAGAATTGCTACTTGGTTTTTGTTAAGAAACCTTTGTTTTAGCTGTTTCTTTTCTCCTGTCAAATGTCTAAGGCCAGGAAAGCCTGGTCATTGTTGCAGGCAGAGACCCTGTGTAAAGTGAAAGTATTAAAATTTCCACACATGGATGCCATTTGACTCATTCTATACAATTAATTGCTTGCTAAATGTTGCTTTCCTCTCTGAGTAAAAAGCAGTTTGAGGAAAAAATGTGGAAAGTTTAAAGTGTAAGCTGTGGTTTAGCTAAAGAAATAGGTTCATGTTGAATTATGACTTAAGACCCAGTGTTCTATTCGTCCCTGGGGGAAAAACGCTCATAATTAAATGTTACTCCAGTAAGTTTTCTTACAAAGACTTTCCATTGAGTGGCAACCCGATGTCAGGGCCTGTGACAGGAGTTGGATGGCAAAGATGTGTGGGATATAGTACCTGTGTCAAGATTCAAGAAGACAAACACACTTAAAAACAGCAGCAAAACTATAATCAAATGCAGATAAATGTGGAAGATAAGTATAATCAAAGTAATGGTAACATAAAAAGTGTTAGTTACTTCTGTCCAGTGTTGATAGAGGGATGCTTCAGAGGCCTGATGTTTAATCTGAATTTTTAAACAATAGAGAGGAATTTACCTAGGCCAGTGGAGAAGGCCGTTTGAAATAGAAGAAACTGCTTTGTCACACACAAGCATACACACAGGTAGAAACAGTATTGAGGTAGAAACTATTAGTCTGGGGTAATGAGCAAAGGTATCAATTGATAGAGACAATAAAAGGCAGGTAGAGACAAGTCAGTTCATAGAGTCTTTTATACAGTGCCAACAAATTGAATTTTGGATAAGTAGGAATCGCTGAAGATTTTTTGTAAAAAGTGACTTGAGTTCTGCATTGTAATAGGAAAATTCTGATCAGGTCTTTAGAGGTAGAATTAGCTGCTGTCAAGAGGAAAGGTGAGATAAAATTTGGAGGCTGCTATCAAACAGAGTTTGTCATAGCACCTCATGGGCAGGGACTCTTTTGGAGACGGTGACAAAGTCCAAAGGATGTGAAGATGCAACTGTTACAGTGTTTTGAGGAGCTCTTTCAGAATAAGCAGGTAGTTAGTCAGTAACTACATAGGCAGTCTAACCTCAAATCCTGGACTCTTACTGAAACTGAGAATGCAAGTCATGATATAGAATGACTTATCTCATGATATAGAATGACTTACCATTTTAGCCAAAGCCCCTCCCAAGTTCATTACTCAAGTTCATCCAAAAGGGACATAGCTGCTCAGGTCTAACACAGTCTTACACAAACCAGTGAAATATAAATATGCTTCTAATAATTTAAATCATACTGAAAAATAATTGTGAAAATAAACATTTTAAAAATAATTAATTCTAGGTGTTATCATATTGATTCTCAGTGCATGCAGTGAGAAATTACTAATACTTTTTTTTAAGATTTTATTTCCTTATTTGAGAGAGAGTGAGCGAGAGAGAGACAAAAAGAGCACAAGCAGTGGGAGAGGTAGAGGGAGGAGGAGAAGCAGACTCTGCACTGGGCAGGGAGCCTGACATGGGGCTCCATCTCAGGACTTTGGAATCATGAGAAATTTCTAATATTTTTGAACACACACACACACACACACCTCAATATGAATAGAAGAAAGAGAGTGAGAGCAAGAAGGAAAGAAACGATCAAGTTAGAGCCACTTACTAGTAACAACTAAAGGATATCGTGCCTATACACTTTTCAAACATGCCTTTCCAAAACAAGAGAAATGAGATTAGCCAGTGGATATATCCACAGCATTTGTATATAGAGTTGTCATTCAATTAAAATCTAGTCTCTAAACCATATCGCATGAAGACCCAGCATTAAACTATGCTAACCAAAACAATAAGACTCTAAATCATCTTCAAACCTCGCACTCCAGCCTTACTGTCATTATAGCAATATGATAAACCTGAAATCCCACAATGCTTGATATAAATATATTGGCTATGCGTATAAGGCAATCAGTGTGAATCCATAAACTACACATGCACGTCACTTTCATGCCCTTACTCCGTTGTTATATCTGAAATGATGCCAGCACATCATTACATGTCCTGTTGAGGAATACTGTGGTACTTCTTAAGGATTTCAAACTAATAGTGGGACAAACATACTGGGTTACGATACCTCCATTTCCTGGTTGAGCTACACCAGATATCCTGACTATTATCAGAACCATTCTTTCATTCAGCTATTCCAGTTACTCCTCCCCAACAAATAAGGTCCCTCAGTTATATAATCTAGAAAATTTCTATCCTTCTTTCCTTTTTGAATTTTTGATTATTTAGAAGGGATTTGCATTTGAAATCTATCTTTCATTTAAGGATGCTAGGGCAGCCTCTGTAAAACATGTCAAGTTGTTAAATAGTTAAAAATCAACAGTATATATTATGAATATCTCCTTGTTCTTATGGGATCCATTTTGTTATATGAAGACACTAATGGGTCAGACAGAAAATGTTTTTAGTCATGGATGACATCTGGCTTAAACAACAGAAGCTGAGTGACAGTGACAGAAAGTATAGTTAAGGAGATTCGAGCGAGATGGCCAATAAAACTACTGTACCATGCATTTGTCAAGTAATTGTGTGCATAACTTCCTCAGTGACATATTTCAACAGAAAAATGGTTGGAATATATGTTTTTCTGATCTAAGTCTTTAAAGATTTTTTATTTATTCATCTGAGAAAGAAAGCGAGAGAGAAAAAGAACAGAGGGGCAGGGGCAAAGGGGAGAGAGGAAATCTCAAGCAGATTGTGCTAAGGGCAGAGCCCGGCTGACCACAGAGCGTAATTTAGGGCTCAATCTCGTGACCCTGAGATCATAACCTGAGCTAAAATCCAGCTGGACATTTAACCAACTGAATCACCCAGGCGCCCCTCTGATCTAAATCTTTAAAAGTTCTTTCATAGTTTATACAGATTGAGAAAACACATTTCTTTTGAATCATATGAGATTTTTCTTTCAGCTTATAGTTTTGCATGTATGTGTATTGAAATGATAATGCATTGAGAATGTGTGAACAAATACCTTTCTAAACTGATCAGGCTACTAAAAGGTTATTTTCACATATAGCTTTTATACTTTTTTAAGTTGACAGACCATTAATTCAGCTAATTCTATAAACAAACATATCATTTTATGTTGTTTATGAGAAATAATATATAAATGATATAATTGATGAGCAAGTAATTTGGTTTGTGGTCTTATGGCTGCCCTTTAAATCATATCAGATTCAATCACATGCACATAGAGAGTACTGTATACTTATTTACTTATTTTAAATCAAAGTATCAATGAAAGTAGAGGGCAAAAAACATCTATCTAGCTAACACACTGAACAAATAAGGTTGTAGGCATGACCTCTTTATAACCAAAATAGACAAGAGCACAAGAATATCTCTTCTGCTTTCTCTATCCTAATTAGCAAGCTGTTGAGATTTTATTTCACATAAGAAACATAATATTGTTAGATTTTGGAAAAATCACACTTTGCCTTTACCTCTGCCTCCTTGGCACCAGGACACACACAAAAGGATCCTGGTGAAACCAATTTATTGGGAGCTATTTTCTTTTTCCTTTAAAAGTCCCAACCAAAAGCTTTTATGTTTGGGGCATCTAAACCAAGAATACCTTTTTTGTAGTGCTTTCTTTCAAAGCACTCAGGCCATGTGCTTTGCCATTATTTTAGAATGGTAATGCTTTCTTTTTAAATGACGCTTCCTTTGCCCCTCAAAGGCACCATTGTCTGCCTGGTTTCCTCAGTTTGGTTGCTTTTAGTCTCCGATAAATTAGTAATGGAACAGAATAGGAGGCTTTGCGGTTCTTGTGCCCTGTTATTAAATTGCGGTTTGGTGCTAAAATGTATATACCGCAGCCTCTGTAATGACAGGTAACTGACTCATTGGACCAGACTCAACAGAATCACAGAGCTACAGGGATCTTCACATTCTTTGGTCTGCTCAACTCATGTTTTCAAGGAAGACTGAGGCCTGGGCAATTAAAAGACTTGCAAGAGAACATAAAAACAGCAAGTAACATTGTTTGGACCACAGAACATTCTGTTTCCCATGTTATTTCTCTTTGAATAGAATTTCTGATAGCTACTGAAAGAGTAAAGAAAATTGAATTTAAATTTGGCCACAATTTTTTTTGAAAAGGTCTGTGAGTCTTATTAAAATATTTTAAATAATTTGAGGCAGTATTTAAAAAATTTTTGGTTATTAATTTGTAAATGATTGCTTATGTTCCAATAGGATTCTATTCTTTTTAAAACTTGTCCCTACAAGCTTTTATCTTCAAAGTTTGTGCCCATATTATATCAGATAATGTACAATCAGTTCTCTAAAGTAGCGAAAGAAAATATTATTTCTGATTTACCTAATCTGAACCCCAATTGCTATATGTTTAAACTCTATTTTTTTAAAAAAAAAATCACTTTCCACTTCATATTTTACTTATTTGCTTACATGCTCATCCCTTCTATTAAGTACTAAAAGGTTTTGAAGGTAAGGAGCCTTCTTTTTGTTTGTTTGTTTTTAGAAAGGGAGAGAGAGAAGCCGGGGAGATTAACAGAAAGAGAGAGAGGATCTTAAATAGTATCTATACCTAGTATGGAGTCCCACTTGGGACTCGATCTCACAACCCTGAGAACATGACTTGAGCTGAAATCAAGAGTCGAACATTTAACCAACTAAACCACCCAGAGGCCCCAAGGCAAGGAAACTTCTTAAGCGTCTTTCAAGACCCCATAAGTTCTAACACATGGCTTCACAGAAATAGGCCTTCAGGGTGTCTGTTTAGTAACTAAATGAATGAATTTTTCTTTAACAGACAAGAGAATGTACATACAAAAATGCTTTCTCAGGATCATACTGCACATTAGAGGAGTTAGGACTAAAACACTGTATTCATTTAATTGCCTATTTATTTAAAACCAGACTACTTGAGCAAAGACTTGGAATGCCTGTATTACCAACAAGGCCCTACTGAGAGGAACAACTTTTGCCCTAGCCCTTCCTGAAGAGGCAGTGTTTTGCAACCCACATGCCCCTGTCTTCCCCAACCAGAGCTGACAGGTTGAGAGGGTGGGCAGAGTGCCAACACAAATGACATGGGGCAGAACACAGGCTGACCAGTGACTTTGAAGCAGAAAAGCATGACATTTTTTGGAGTGGGAGAGACTACAATAGGTCGGCCGAACACCAGCTAATGCTGGGTGGGCAAAAAAGCTATAAGTAAGCAAAGGAATCTGGGTAGGAAGGAGAAGGAGAGGAAGATGTAACATATGTGCAGGAAAAAGAGGAAATGCCATGAGAGACAGAGGATGAAGCCTGTAGGAGAGAGAAACAGTGAGAACAGCTAGAAGCTGGAGCTGCATCCCTTTTGATACCTTTACTTTTCTGTTTCCACTACTAGCCACATGCATCTTGAAAATGAAACCCCTTTCTCATGAGCTAAATTGAGGAATGGCCTTCTCTTGTAATGATAATAATAATAAACTTAGGAACAGGCATAGGAACTGAGGCCCTCTGACTCAGAAAGGTGAGTATATTTCCATGACCCACAATGCCTACTTATTAATTCTCTATTTTGTGGAATGTTACAGGACTTTTTAGCATAGATAATTAAATATTTGCCCCCAATTAAAGATGTATTATAAAATCTTCTTTGGTTAGTTGATTTTAAGATTTATTTTGAATTCAAATTGTGTTACAGTGTTTCTAAGTACTGTAAACCAAATCACACTAACAAATCAAATAAAGAAAACTAATAGATTGCATCTCAATAGGAGATTGCTAAACCTGTGAACTGCATTTCAGTGCTGGTTGTTTTCAACCATGTGCTATTTTTCCTCTGCTCTGGCTAACACCTCGACCTGGATTGCTCCCATGCTGTCAGAATATGAAAGTTGCGTTTTGAGAAAATATATTTGATTTTTGTGAGACCTGAAGGTGGAGTTGGAGAAAGGGTGAATTCAGAAGAAGCTCCAAAAAGAATATAGTCTTCAGAAATATACATGATCTATTGTCCACAGCCATGAGATGTAAACTAGGTAGACTGTTACCTCTAACTTGGAACCAAAGATGTTGATTCTTATTGAGTCTTTGAGCCAGCCAGTGGTGGTTTTAAAATATGCCCGGAAATTCTTTGATACTGCTCCCCTTGAGGTGGAGCCCAATTCCCCTCCTCTTGAGAAGGGGTAGATTCAGTGGCTAACTTCTAATATGGTACATGTGGTAGTGTGTGATTGCTGGAAATGGGTCATAAAAGCATTGTAGCTTCCTCCTTTCTCTCCAGTCCCTCACTCTGCCATTACATGAGAGTACACAGATAGTCCTATGGAGAGATCCACATGGCAAGGAACTAAGACATCGGCCAATGGCCAGTGAAGGACCAAGGCCTCCAGCCAAAAATAACCATGTGAGTGAGCCATCACAGAAGCAGATCATCTCCTGGTTAAACCTTCAGACACTCGGTGATGACTTTGCTGCAATCTCTTCACAGCATCCTGTGAAGCCACTCCCAAAGTTCTGATCTACAGAAACTGTGAGCTAATACACATTTGCTGCTTTAAGCCCCTAAACTTAAAGGTCATTTGTTACCCATAATAATTAATACACTGTCCTGACATCTTACACAGACACCAGCAAAGTGAAAGTTACTTTAATGTTCTACTATTCAAATTGTTTTTTTAATAACTTCTTGTTTATCATAAGTTACACATAAAATAACTCATTTTCAAAATATTCACTGTGTATTCTAAATATGTTATGCTTTGTAGAGGCTAAATGGATTAAATTGTTCAATCAGCAGCAGATTTACATGTTTTTCTTAAAGGAAAAGCAAGATTAACTTTCTCCAAAACTGATTAGTAACATTAGGAATCCCCAAAGATTTTACATTCTCTAACATGTTTTTTAAATTTATTCCTTAAATTGCACTCGTTTCAATTTTAAATTTTAAAAGAAACCAAATGGAAGAAAATTTCTTACACGTTTCTACATTGTTATTCTGAGAAATCTTTGGGCACATCTTGATGCTGAATTCTAAATCAATAACCTTGCAATATGCTTGAAGTATCTCTCTGTATTTATGTACATATATATGAATACTAAAATGCATATGTTGTTTTTCATTCCATTTTTATTTTATTTATTTATTTATTGCTGTTGTAGATTAATTCCTCCCCAGAAGCAGCTGCCTGTGGGTGGTGGGTAAATTCACTGCTTATCTCACAGAAGCTATTTAAGATGACTTATAAAGCACTTTATAATCTGGTGATGTGAAGGAAATATTTGGAGTGTGTGTGTGTGTGAACGTGTAAGGTAGATGTTTGAAATCTAAAAGTCAAATAGTCCTCTTAGTGCTTAGATCAGTGGGCTAGAAACTATCGGACCTGACTTATCTCCAAAATTGGGTAATATGTGGCTGGTACCCCTGCTTTTCTTCTTTAGCCCTAGGATTACAGATATAATGGTTTTAATATTTCCGTATACCCTTGTGAATCATTTTCTGATTCTCTTATTGTAACATTGGTAGGAGAAAGATTCTGAACTACTTTGATGAAAGGGAATCACAAAATGGAGCATCATTCCGGAGCCTCCACCATTTATCCTATGTGATGGCTATTTATTATTGTATGACAGTCCACTCAAAACTTAGTGGCTCAAAGCAGCCACCATTTCCTACAACTCATGGTTCTGTGGGTTAGTAATTGGGCAGCTAATTCTTGGGCCCATCTGGTATGGCTGGCATCACTTGGTGGTGTTCATCTTGGCACCTTAGCTCAGAGGTCTGAGGGGTGGGCTGATCTGGATCCTCCTAGCTCCCCATGTCGTTAAAGAGACAAGAGAAGAAAGCTGCATGTCTCTGATAATGGCTGGCCCAGAAATGCCCACAGTATTACTTCTGCCATTGTCTTTTGGTTAAAACTATTATAGAACAGTTGAGTTCTAAGACTTCATAGAAAAATCATCCAAAAGAGTGTGACATCTCTAATCTGCCACACCCTAAAAGGTACCCAGAGATACACATATATACAAATATAGCTCATATATCACAGATATCACTAGAGAGAAACTGAAATTATCCATCATTTATATTTCAAATGAAATCTAAGGTAATGTTCACATGACAAAGAAATTAAAACAAAAAAACTTTAGTTACAGGGAAGCATGCCAGTTTGCTTAAGTATAAATGTATTTTAATGCCAATAGTGACCATTGATATCAAGGAAATTGATTAAACAAACAGCAGTCATTTTAAATTATGAAGCAGTATTAAAATAACCAGTACTGTCCATTTACTTAAACCAATGTATATTCCTTTGTGCATTAAAAGGCACTTGAACCATTAAAATAATCAGGGAGCAAAATTATATAGGGATATTAATTGATAGAGTGGAATGTTGTCATTTTATTTTGAGTCTTGTTGGATAAATAGCGGTGGATATATTTTGGTACATTGGTATTTAGAATCTCAATTGAAATACTTAAAAGGTCAAACACACAGAAGCCTCTTTACCTGTAGCAGCAAAATGACATCATCTGTAGCCTTTATAGCTACAAACATTTTTCAAAGACAGCAATTTATGGATGCTCTTCTAAGAATTAGTCGATATATTAGCTTTCTTTAAAATATACAACTGCAGCAGCAAGCCACATATATTTTATTTGGTCTTGCTAATATTCTCTGAGTTCTAGGAGCTATGGATTTTTCAGATATTTGGCTGGAACTCAAAATGAAAAATCATTTTAAAAAATAGAAAAGCATTTCATTCTTCAAAAATGCTAAAAATATATGATGCAAAATGTCATAGTTTGGCTGTAATAGCAAAATTCTTAGAATCAATCAGTCAAAAATAACTGTGTTATTTAGGCGCAATTTGAAGGCATACAAACTAAAAACAGTATTTTAAAACCATCTATAAGAGCTTGATGGCTTCTTTATATACTGATAGCTATTTGCCTTGTAAAAATAACAATTGAAGGAGCACAGAGAATAGACTACCATAGAAAAGGTTGCCTTTTATGTAGAGCATGCACTCAGTAGCATTTACATACTTAGTCTGGGCCAGAGCAAGTGGGTGTTACTTCAGTAACAACCCAGGCTCCCCTAGTTTACCACCATTCCCACTATCTAATCCCCTCATAGTAAAAGCAAGAAGCAAACTAAAACTCACATAAACACCTCAGATTGGGAGATGTTTTATGTATGTTTACCTTGCCAGAATAAAAATGCACTTGGAAAAAAGTACTTGGCCCAGTCATTTATTTATTTTTTTAATCATTCATTATTCAGAATATATTCTGAATATATTCAGAATATATTATAAACAGCCTACCACGTGTGAGATACTTTTTCAATCCTGGGCATAGGGATTAATATACAAAGCTCTTGCCTTCAATATTCTTAAACTTTAAAGGGAAAGATAGATATAAACAGGTAGTTACATTGGAGTTTGCAAAACACAATCACTGGGGTAAGGATGGGAATCTACAGGTGAAACATCTAACTCAGTCTTGGAAAAATGGGGAGATATTTCCCCCAAAAAGTACCAGAAAGACATTTGGGAATTAGATTGGCCAAGAAAAGCTGTAGAAGGCAGAATAGAAAGAAAAGAATATGAAAATGTCAGGAGATTAGAAAAAAGAAGTTAGCTGGAGCAATTAGCACGGTATGGGGAGGGTAGCAGAGGCGTATGGAGATTTAAGTGGTAAGATGAGTAACATCTGAACTGACACTACTAGAAAAAAAAAAAAAATTGAAGAGAATGCAAGAGAAAAGGAAGCATTCCAAACAGAGAAATGTTTCTGAAGCCAAAAAGTATATGCTAACCAGGAGGACCGGAGGGGTAAACATAAACCAGATCATGAAGCCCTCAGTATGAAATGAAAAATACTATGTAATGCTTAGTCGAATATCTTTGAAGGCTTTTTTTTTTCTTTGAAGGCTTTTAAATTTGACATAATATTTGGTTTTAGAATGATCTCTGACTTAGAAAAAAATGGATTGGAGACAGAAAGATCAAGAGACTTCTGCATAAATTCAAGTAGGGGATGGAAAGCTGAAAAAAAGAGCCTCTCTAGCTCTTACTAGCAGTCTCCTCAAAGTTCTCCCAGGTTCTGCCCAGTCCTTATCACAAAGCCAATGCCAAATATGTTTGTTTTATATTTCAGCAAAACTCTACTTCTGGTAAAGTTCCAGTTGTAGTTACTTACTACTGAATAAACCATCCCAAATTTCAGTGGCTTGAAACAACAACAGTCATTTTTTTTTTCCTCAAGATTCTGTGCATTTACTGAGCCACTTGGCAATTTTTCTCCTAGGGATGTTGGCTAATGCTAAAACATATCCTTGTACAAATGGGCTGCGGTGACCACGATGACTCAGTCACCCAGTTCACACATGCTGACACACTTGGACATCTTGGCCTCTCTTTCCACGTAGTCTCAGAGACTCTTACTCTCGTGTGTCCTCTTTACTGGCCCTCTAGAAGAATAGCCAGAGTTGCAAAAAGTACAAAAACAGTAACTACTCAGCTTTATAAGAATTTAGACCCTGTTCATTGATGATTCCTATTTGCTCATAAAATTTGAGCCTGTACTCTGAGTCAGATCCTTATTATGATTAGGATTCAAGAACATTTTCTTAGGATCCCTGCCTGGAAAACAAAGCAACCGGAGCATTCTTAGATGCCTCACTATCAGACTATTGCGATCACTAGAATCAGATGTTTTCATTTAGCTTCCTATATTTACTGTAGCATGTGATAATGGCTATTTCAGAGATAATTCTGATAAAATACATGAAACTAAAAAGTCAGTCTTTTCATGGTCTCCTCCTTCACCTGGATGTAGGATATGACACCACACAGTAAAGATTGTAAACCCGAAAATGATACTTGTTTTTGTAAGGTTGCCAGAAAACATTTATTTTAGCAATGATTAATTGAGACTAACCTATCACCGTCTGCTAAGTAGCAGGAAAGAAAAACAGAGTATCTGTTTTAAAATGTGTTTTTATGTAATACCCAGTCATTCTACGATAGAATGTGTGGTCTCTTGGAGTTTTTAGCTACCTGGCCCCCTCCTCGGATTTATTCCAATATGTCATCTTACTCTGTGATGCGGGGAATGGTCTAAGCTACCTCATTATGGGAGTGGAAAATTTAACTTGTTGAATAAGAGAGCCTCTGGCTCCCTTGGTTCCTGGGGCCATATCACCCTTGTCTAGTTAATTGCTGCTTACCCAGTTTGTTCTGTGCTATAGTGTAATTCAGTTTAATGAGATTTGACTGGTAAGTTCTGGTTTGTTCAGAATTCCGAGTGTGTCATTCCATATCCACTGAGTGTTTTATCTTAATCTGTTTGAACTGTCCTTTCCAGTAGTCCTGTGGCAGGTCCCTGGCTCTGAGCCCTGGACCAAGCCATTCCACCATGCACAGTGAGTGCATCAGAGTTCCACACATGCTAGAGGTCAGTATACAGCTAAAAAATGTAGACTCTGCCCAATACCTTTGGACTATTGACTTTCTTTTGCTAGGCTGAAAATTCAACTGCTCTACTATTACCTGGGGAGTTCTTACTCTCTAGAGGGCTCCCTCTGTCTTCAGTATACTCTTTCCTAACCCAAGCCAAAGATGAGAAATTCATTTTATTAATTATTCATCACAGAACCCAGGACAAATTCAAGGTCTTCTGTAATGTATAAAATGCACTTCATTAAGCTTAATCTCGTTCTCAGAGTTTATTCTTAAATTGTTTAATTAGGAAGCTTTACATGGAGAATTTATTTCTCCTTTGTGTTCTTAAGGGTATTTAATGCCAGTTGCTTTCAAAAAAGAATGTAGAATGTAAACTTTTGGAATATTACATCTCTAATGAAAAAGAATCATACTAATAGAAATATTAAATTCTGGTACATAAAATTTTAAATATACCACCATATTATTATATCCCTTTTAAAGTATCAAAATTATATTCTATATTTCATCTTGAGTATAAAATATAGCAATATAAAATATGTTTTTGTTTTTTCCCTATACCCAGGTTAAGGAAGAAGATCTTGCTTAATCTTATTTTGCACACTGTATTTTACATGTGTACACTATATATTAAATTATTATTGGATTAATTAAGTCTAAATATAATGTCTATTTTTAATCCCTGGTGGAACATATCGAATCAGTCACTGGAAAGAACAAAACATCAGCTCAGCTCTAGATGTTTTTGAGTAGATATGTCCAAAACTTCTGTCCTTCATCATTCACCATAGGGTGTATGATATCTAAAGTTTACAAAGGAAGAATATTATATTTACTTGGAATGATTCATACCAGCATTTGGATATTTCTGCATAAAAATATGATAGGCACTATCTATACATTATTAAAACTACCGTTTAAAAAGCAAAAAATCTAGGGCACCTGGGTGGCTCAGTTGGTTAAGTGACTGCCCTCGGCTCAGGTCATGATCCCAGAGACCCCGGATCAAGTCCCACATACGGCTCCCTGCTTGGCGGGAAGCCTGCTTCTCCCTCTCTCACTCCCCCTGCTTGTGTTCCCTCTCTGGATGTATTTCTCTCTGTCAAATAAATAAAAAATCTTTAAAAAAATAAAAAATAAAAAGCAACAAATCTAGCTTAAGCACTAATGATAAGAAAACATTTATCTGTGACTTTATTTCTTATTTTATTTTTAAAAAAAATTTTCCTGAAATGACAGATTTTTGCTACTATCATAGTTGTCTTAATTATTTTGGCATTGTGCAACCCAGCATGTCGAAGAAGAGAATTAAAGTAATTGCATGCATAAAAGCAGTTAAAACATGGCTAAGAGCATCTAGCAATTGTTAGTTAATTTTCTTATATTCTGCATGTATAAATACAGCCATTCTGAAGAGACTTTGCCATTTGTTTAGTTAATTTGATCAAGGAAGACACTAGCTATGCTTAGTGTATAAAGTTTAGGCTTTTTAAAAATTTTTAATAGTTGTCTTGATATTTTTATTTAATGTGTAATTGTATAATTGACAGTATTCTCCTTTCTTCTGTGTAGACAATCTTAATGAGCAATAAAACATCTTTTGTGGTCTTAAAGCAAGGTTTAATCATTACCTTACCCAAGTTAAATGTTAACATTTTGGTTGGTAGCAAGTTCTACTGAAAATGAAATGTTACTGTAATTCCTTGTATTAAGTGGCCACACTTAAGCCAAAGAGTTGCTAAAATTAACTAAAAATGCCTAGTTACCAGAACTTCAATGAGTCAAAGTCTCATGCTTAATTATATTGGTTGGAAGTTCCTAACTTAACTGATATAATAAAAATGGAAGCTAGAGAGGCTTCCTTATTTTATTAGTTGTAATAATGTCTGTTGTTTTAATGATGAAAAATGTCCAAGAGTTCTTACAAGATCTTGAATATCATGAAAGCAACAGCCTTATCTAGCTTTGAGCCCATTGGCTTATTTTGCTGGATGATCACCAGCAGGGTTTAATTTTAAACTTGTTAACACAAAATAGTAACTGGAAAGCAGTTTGTTTCACTTTTTTTTCTTAGTAAAATTATGATGGAAAACTGTTCACCTGGGAAAATCCAAATTCATATCATAAACATAATGCTGCTTATAAGGAGTACTAATGATATACTTTATGAATTTTAATTTCTGTTTGGAAGTCAGCAAGTGTGCATTCTATAAATGTAAACCATCTGTTGGCACCTTCTAAAAGACTAGATTTCAGTCCATCCCAACATGAATTATTTATTTTGATGGATTTCTTTCCTAAGCAAATTCAGGGTTGTGTATATGTGAGTGTGAATGTGTGTGTGTGTGTGTGTGTGTGTGTGTGTGTGTGTGTGTGTGAATCTGCTTTTAATCTGCAATAAAGTTTCAAAGTCAGGACATGCAGAACTGTAAACCTAGAAGATAAAAGTGCCCAACAATTTGAAATGTGTTTATTTTCCGTAATAAGAAGCTTGCGAATTTAAGAAATGCCATTTAACTTTAAATCAAAGGTGAAAAAAATGGGAGGCAGCATAATAAGAAATTTTTGTAATTTTAGTGTTTCACTGATAATATCAGAAATTCCCATTACTTATCAAAAAAGAGAATCCCATAGCTAATCCATTGGCAATTGCACATGCTCCATAGTTATAAGTAAAATGCAATGGCAGTAATGAATATTTTAATATATTCATTGCACTAGAAGAACATTTACTGTTTTTTGAACAAATGCAAAAAACTCATTGGGATTAACTTAATAGGCCTGTTACATTGCCAGTATTGCATTTTTTTAAAAATAATTCTTGTCAATCAATATATAAAATGATCCTTATGAGTCAAAATTACTGCACATAGTTGCACTTTCCTCTTTTGAGTTTATATTTAACTTTTTGTCTTTCATTGAAACATTTTTATTTTTATTAGGTAGAAGGGAGACAGTTAATGCACATTAATGAGTCTATACTTCAGGTAGGAAAGAATTGATGTCAGAGGGATTTTTTAAACCATGAAGAATTGTGCTAGAGAATAGTTGCTTCAAACTACTTGAACAATTTCATAGACAAATACCTCAGACATTTACATTACAAATTAGGACAAGATCTGAACAATGCTTTAAGAACCAAAATTTTCGTGGTTTAAAATAAATGCCTCCCAATACTAATTTAAAAGCTGCTGATTTTCCTAGGGCTATCACATATTTTTAAAAGAGCGGGCCCTACTTGAAGCAAGTACTCACCCTAGAGCTACAGATTTTCTTTTTATTCCTTTATATGGTCATTATTCCATTTTCTAACATGAACAAATTAAATCAACTGTGAAAAGTCTGTTCCTCTTTGCACCAAAGACCAAGTTCCTGCTGTACATAGACTTGATTGTGCTTATGTGTATTTCCATAACACTTGTTGCCATTGGAGAGCTACAGCTGCAGTCACCATCGCTGGGCTGTTCCCTCCCCACTCTTTCACCCTCCAGCAATTTTTGTTCTCTTCCATTCAGGCAAATTTGAACTGATTAAATGTTCTTGGATTATGCAATGAAGCCATAGGACAAAGTGGCAGTGCGTGCTCTATTGCATTTTACTCTAATTTCAACTGCCTATAAATTTTATCTGAGGTCTTTGAAAATGTATTGTTCCTCTAGGCAACAAATCCAAAATACTATTTAATTCAGATGAGTAATTGATTCTTGACTGTGGAAAAAAAATCTTAATGCTCCAACAAAAAGAACCTGTATTCCTCTTCTTATCCAAAGTACCTTCCCCAAGCATAATCCTCCCTACCCCAACACACACACAAATTCTTCTTATTCTAGGTGTCCATTAAAAGTTAAGTGTAACCAAATATATTGAATAAATGGTATCATGAAATCCTATTGGTTTACAAAAAAAAAAAATGTTGAACGGAATTTATATCAAGCCTTTTCACAATCAAATGAAAGTTTCCTTACTATTATGTCTGTCAGCTTTTGTTCATCATCTTCCTTTATTTCATCTGCTTATTCTATTCAGAAACCTTCCACATAAGGAATGTCATTATTTTGTATTGACATCATTTAACATTTGTTTACAAAGTTCGTAATAAATACCATGTCTATGTTTTTGTTAATGTTGGAGATCACGAATGCAGTTACTTTTCAGTTAACTTAGAGCCTAGACCCAGTGAGTTATTCCTCTTACGTAATTAGAGGGAACATGTAAACAAAGCAGAGAGAAGGTAGTTGCTCCTTGCTCATCCTTCATTCACTTTTTTTTTCTTTTTTTTTTAAGATTTTATTTATTTGTTTGACAGAGAGAAAGAGAGAGAGAGACAGCGAGAGAAGGAATACATGCATAGGGAGTGGGAGAGAGAGAAGCAGGCTTCCCACCGAGCAGGAAGCCCGATGTGGGGCTCCATCCTAAGACCTCGGGACCATGACCTGAGCCGAAGGCAGACGCTTAATGACTGAACCACCAGGCGCCCCCATTTACTTTTTTTTTTAATGCTTTTCATTATGCTACTACTTCACCTTGCTCCATTCTACCTTCAATTTTGTATCAGTCCACTTCTTCTCTATCTTCACTATGACTATTCTAATAAGAACATCATTCTCTCTACCTCCCAACACTCACTTTGGCTATATTCTATTCACTGTCATCACAAAAGCCAGAGTAATCTTTTAAAACACAAAGCAGATTATTTCATTCTCCAACTTAAAATATTTTTGATAAAACACAAAAACATTGCACTTTACATAGCTATACATACATTTGAATTTCAATACACCAAAATGAAATTAAGAAAATATTAGAATGGAATTAAATATAAAATGCTATAGACTGCCTTTAAGACTACCAGCTTCAGTGGTATGTAAAGAAAAAATTATCTAGTTCTAATATAAAAGTACAAGGGAAAAAGAAAGATCGAAATTTAATGTGCTAAGAAATCAACTCAAAAAGCTAGGAAAATAAGTAGGGGGCACCTGGGTGGCTCAGTTGGTTAAACATCTGATTTGGGCTCAGGTCATGGTCTCAGGGTCTTTGCTCAGCAGGGAGTCTGCTTGCCCTTTTCCCTCTGCCTTTCCTTTTGCTCATGTGGTCTCCCCCCTCCAATAAATAAATATAATCTTAAAAAAAATAAAAATAAAAAAACAAAGCTAAGAAAACAGTAGAGAAAATGCAAAAACTATGAAAGGAGAAATAATATGAAATGAAAGAATAAAATAATAGCAAAAATTCAATAGATACGCAAATAAAAGAACCTAGTTCTTTGAAAGTCTGCTAAAATGGACAAAATGTTGCAAAGATTTAAATAGAATGATTATCGAGGAATGAGGAGAATCTTAGAGACCTTTATGATGAAGATACTGAAACAAGAGAATTTCTGGAATGTAGAGTTGTTCGACAAAGGTAAGGTCAAAGGAAAAGGAACTGACTTATACGTGCATCATGTCTCACACGTAGGAGGCCCTTGGCTATCTCTGTCAGCCCAGTTGAACCCCGTCAAAATGTGGATACTCTTTACAGAACAGTGAATGGCAGTTGAGGAGGTGTATCAAATAAAGTGCAAGTAACTGCTGAAGGCTGAGCTGTGAAGAGAAGAGGTATGGAAAAAACCTGGGAAGATAGTGCAATGAAGATGAAGGGCTTTTCACAAACTACAGTGAAATAATCATTGGGAGGGAGAAGTTCAGGGGCCAGGGGTAGGTACGGATGGTATCATTATGTGCGTTAAAGCCTTTGTCAAGGACATTATGTCTCTCTGTTTTTCACTCTTACCTTTGCAACAGCATGTAGGTCTCCAAATAATCTCCGGATATGCTTCCTGTTTTACTGTTCTGCGAAATTATTTCAAGAAGTCTTTATATTTTTTTTTCCTTTCTTCTCACTTAATTAAGGGCCAAGGGAGATGCTTTGAGTAGAGTGAAATGTCTTTAATTGAATTCTGTGTCTTGGTCTTTATTATCATGAGTATACACGTATTGACTGTGCTGATTGCATTATGTGTAGTAGCAATAGGAGGGTGATGAATATTAAAATATTTTAATCATTAAAACATCTCTAATTAAATTATTTTATTTTTTCCAAGGGTTAATATGGGAATGTTTTCATTTTTGTTGCAACGTTTACATCTATCTTTTCCAAGTTTGTTGATTGCAAATAATTCTTAGCCAGGCAATATGGAGCAGTTTTAAGAGAAGGCTAATTTAATTGGTTTACACCACACCTAGACTTCATCACATTGTCCTCCACACCTGTCTTTTCCTTTGTAACCCTCTTTCCTGGTATAATTCATTCTTGACCTGAAAAATTTTTGAAGTTTTCCTGTTAAGTTTATATAATGAATCGAATATGGGATTCCATTGACTCCCCTGCGAAGTAGAAAAGAAAAGCCCCATTGTTTACCCTTAGAGATGCTAAGAAACATTTTTTATTCTAGGGAAATCATCAGTATTTCTAGCTACCTATTGTAGGAAGAGTTCTTTACAAGGTATTAGAGATGGGGTAAATAGGATATTCTATTTTTCCATATTTTCTATTTTATTCCATTATCCTATTCTATTAAGTTCTATTTTTTCTTTCTTATCTCTTAGAATAAACTTGCTAACACATTATTCATTGTGTTTGCCTTGGAGGAAAAGGAAAACAAAGAAAGAAACACAGTTTGGGATATATAGAAAGGGTTTTAAAATATACAAATATAGTTTTAAATAGTAATAAATGAAATATATAAAGTACTCTGTGTGTACATGCATGTGCAGTGGAGACACAGAAATCAAGATAGAGGGAAAGGGAGAGAGATGATAAAACATGGAGAGCACAAGCAAGAGTAGAGAAGAACTTTCAGGTTCCTTATAAAATTTCTTTATAAAGGGCACCTGGATGGCTCAGTCAGTAAGCATCTAACTCTTGGTTTTAGCTCCGGCCATGATTTCAGGGTCATGATCTCAATGTGGTCAGACAGAGCCCTGGGTAGGGCTCCGTGCTCAGTGTGGAGTCTTCTTGAGATTCTCTCTCCCTCACCCTCTTCCCCTGCCCCATCTGTGTGCTCACATGCACTCTCTCTGTCTCTTTCAAATAAATAAATCTTTAAAAAAAAAAAAAGTTCTTGGAGTGCCTCGGTGGCTCAGTTGGTTAAACAACTGACTCTTGATTTCAAGCCAGGTCATGATCTCAGGGTCATGGGATTGAGCCCCGAGTGGGGCTCTGTGCTCATCAGGGAGTCTGCTTCTGCCTTTCTCCCTCTGTCCCTTTCCCCCCACCCAACCCTGCCTCTTTCTCTCTTATGGACAGCCATAAGTAACTCAAGAACTTTATACCCATAAGCCTGGGTAGCTATACTTTGTTGTCTGAGCATGAAATATCTTTTTTTTTCTTCATGTAATCCTGTTACATTGGTCAGAACTAATACGAACAAGCATTATTTCTTAAACCAAAGTCAAATATCCATACAATATCTGAGAGAATGGTGGACCATGAAAGCAACCTAACACAAGATACTGACTAACAAAGGTGACCACTTCAGTAGGTGACTGACAGACCCAACTGGATCTTTTCTTTTGTGGAATCTGAAAGTGAGGAAGAAGAGGAATGGCAGACAAAGGAGAGCAAGAGAAGTTGAGCCCTGAGTGTGGTGGCATCAGGTTGCCTCCACTGAGTAGATGAACACTCTGAGAAAAAAAACAGAAAGAGGAGAGTTATTTTAATTTATAACTCGAAATAAAAGATTTTACCAAAGATGTTTAAAAATGTTGTCTTCATGATAGTATGCAAAACTCTTGTCCAGATGAGGGGAAAAAAACATTGGTTACCGGAAAAACTCAGACTTTATAGCATTAAGGATAGAGACATAGAGAGCTATAGCTAATTTGGTAGAGAGCTATAGCCAATAATCTGTTACTAAGAGTAGATAATACAGGCCTTCAAGGAAATGGAAGACAATCCAGTCTTAGTAGCCTAGGGCCAGATGGCTGGAGAACCAGAGAAGGACACAGACCTCAAAGTGAGGGAACTGATCTCTGTGCCTTGCTTAAAGTTACTCCCTGTTCCTTAGCCAAAAAAAAAAACCATACAGCTGGATTTCAGAAGCTACTGGAGATTCTTTAGAATTATAATTTGTTGTATAACTTTGTAATGAGTTGTATGTCCTTTTTAGCACAGAAGATGGATCTACGCATTTTCAGTACAATCCTACAGGAAGTTTGGCATGGTCATTAGGAAAGTGACCACAGGAACTAGATTATCTGCTTTTGAATTTTGGCTTCTACATTTATGGGCTACGTGATGCTGGGCAAGGTCCTTCACATTTTTTTTAATTAACATATAATGTATTATTTGTTTCAGGGGTACAGGTCTGTGAATCACCAGTCTTACACAATTCACAGCACTCACCATAGCACATACCCTCCCCAGTGTCCATAACCCAGCCACCTTATCCCACTCCCCCAGCCCACCCCCAGCAACACTCAGTTTGTTTCCTGAGATTAAGAATCTCTTAGGTTTGTCTTCCTCTCTAGTCCCATCATGTTTCATTTTTCCCTCCCTTCCCTCCATGACTTCCCTTCATGACCTCTCAATTCCTTATATCATAGAGATCATATGATAATTGTCTTTCTCTGATTGATTTTTTTCAATTAACCTAATACCCTCTAGTTCCATCCATGTCGTTGCAAATGGCAAGATTTCATTTTTGATGGCTGTTTAGTATTCCATTCTATGTATATACTACATCTTCTTTATCCATTCATCTATTGGACATATCCATTCATCTATGGACATCTAGGCTCTTTCCATAGTTTGGCTATTGTGGACATTGCTGCTATATTGGGGTGCACGTGCCTCTTCATGTCACTACATTTGTGTCTTTAGGGTAAATACCCAGTAGCGCAATTGCTGGGTTGTAGGGTAGCTCTATTTTCAGCTTTTTGAGGAACCTCCATACTGTTTTCCAGAGTTTCTGCACCAGTTTGCATTCTCACCAACAATGTGGAGGGTTCCCCTTTCTCTACATCCTCGCCAACACCTGTCATTTCTTGACTGGTTAATTTTAGCCATTCTGACTAGTGTGAGGTGGTATCTCACTGTGGTTTTGATTTATAGTTCCCTGATACCAAGTGATGTGGAACACTTTTTCACGTGTCTGTTGGCCATTTGGATGTCTTCTTTGCAAAATTGTCTGTTCAGATCTTCTGCCCATTTCTTGGTTGGATTTGGATTGACAAATCAATCTGTTTTCACTTTGATCTAGCCAACGCAGTCTCTTCACTGAAGACATGTTAAATGGAGGGCAAAATTCTTATAATTTTTGTTGGTAAACTTGTCCCTTTGTTAAAATAACTTGGGGCACTTGGAATCATTATATCATTGGTCTTGTCAAGGTTTGGAAGTTGGAGGCCACTAGGCAGGCTCCTCATGTTTGGGGCACCACCTACTTCTATATTTCCATTTCCCTAACTTACCTGGCAGGCTCAACTTCCTTCTTTTAGTTTATGAGGTCTTTTCCCCAACAGGAATGTAATTAAACAAGCATGTTTTATATGTTTCAGCTTCATCAATTCCAGTCAAATTTCAATCTTCTTTATCTGACATTTCCTCTAAATAATCATATAATCACAATTAGAGGTCATAGATTTACCAAACTCTTCAGTAGGATCCTTATTATAGCAGATATCCATTTCCTTTGTTATCCCCAAAAGTTATCACAGTGTGTGTGAATGTGTGTGCATGAGTGTGAGTGTTTGTGTATGTGTATTTCTCTACTATAAGTAAATCTGTGGTATAATTCATTTCAAATTTGGGGAAGATTCTTCTATGACATCTCCATGAATCTTAATCCTCCTTTCACTAAAAAATTACTTCCTACATGCTTCTTTGCAGCAGATGAGATATAAAGAGTAAAGGTAGTAAGAATCATGAGTAGTAAGAGTGGTTGGTATTTTAGTAACATGGTGCTAGATTTTATGAAAAACCGTGGTGGCAGATAAATTCCTTCTTGTTCTCTCCTCTAGTTTGTTTTTTTTTTTTTTTTTTTAACATCCTTCTCATTATTCAAATCCTGAGCCATGTTCCATCTCCTCTTTATGCCTTTTCCAGTCATTCTCATTTTGCCAGAAGTCACCTTATACTCTTTCTATGATAATAAGCATGTGGAAAGCACCCTCCCGCCTCCACACAGAATCGCTCATAATACCTTATGCATTTCGAAGAAAAATATCAATAATAAAAAATTAGATTTAGCAGCCTTTGACTTCTTTGTTCACAATTAAAGAATAAAGGGAGAGGGTAGCAAAATGGGGCCAGAATTGGTAATTATGATCCCAGTTTAGTTTCAAATTTTCACAGTAGTTATAATATAAAAAGGACAAAGTGAGGGTCATTTTGAAGGAAGAATTGGTAAGGATGTCATGGAGCAATTGAGCAAGAGGCTTTGGTCAAAAGCAATTGTAGCCTCAGCTTTTTGGGGGGAATTGTGGTAATATTAAGAGGGGAGGTTTTTATTTATCAGATACAATGTGCTAAGAAAATAATCCAACTTAAATATTTCATCTCTGAATGCAGTATTGGAATGGTGGTGTGCTTTGATACACTAATACTTCAAAAGAAATAACTGAATATATATTTTTTGGAAACTGAAATGCCATACCAGGGTATAAAATGAGTCATTCAATATTAAAAGCTAATAATTAGCATCCATATGGTACTAGGAATTTAAAAATATCCCTGTATTGCTTGTTTCTCACTACCATATTCTGTTCACTTATTCTATATTCTATCGCCTTCTTTGATTTACCTGCCCCTTCAGGAAACTCAAAGTTCTTAGCCATGGGCTTCCAGATTTTGGAATCGCATTTGCACAACACTCTGTTAAGGGCCAATTTCTCTTTCCCACATTTAGTAGGCACTGGGTATAGCTTTGGGGACCCCAGAGCAATAAAGCAAACTTCTCCATAAGTCTCTCCTTTTTCAGTTTAGTGTTTTATTTCTTTCTCATCTCTCTAGTCTAAAAAAAGGTAATTTCCCCTAAAAATAGGCTTAATGCATTTGCTTATGGACTTTCTCATTTTTTACACTTAATATCTGAAACTACTTTTAAAAAATTCTTCTGTTATTACAATTCTAATTCTCTCTCTCTCTCTCTCTCTCTCTCTCTCTCTCTCTCTTTCTCTCATCCTCTTCCCATCTCCAGTTTTCATACCACCACCTCTGTTAAGACATGTGCATATACTCCCTATTTACATGAAGTCCAAATTCTAAACATATGCAGTATCCCAGGTACACCCAGAAAGATTCAAACACTTAAAAAAAAGAAAAAGCTTTCATATATTTGGATGTGGTTCCTGTATATTTACTGCTGCTGACACTTCTATTGAATTTAGAAGCATTAACATCATCTTCACTTATTATTGACTTGGAAGTTATGAAGGGTATGGTTGAATTTAAGGACTATGACCTTTCTCTGAGGTCACCTATTAAGTTTTATGACTTATCTTATGAAAAGCTGGAGTCAAAAAAGGGATGGAATAACTTTTTCTCCCTTCAGGTTGTAATATAATTTATGAACAACCGTCAGGATTTGCTCAAAGTATTTCCACAATGTAAGATATTGTTTTGAAGGGCCTCGGTGGCATTACTGGATGAATTCTGACCTAGATTCCTGAGAGAAGCAGGCCTCACCAGCACTCGGCTCCTTCTCAGACAAACAGTAATCGGATTCTCAAGAACAGAACGCTGTCACAATTTGTGACCTTTACCGTGAGTGATATAAGCTAAGCCAAAATAGAGACAGAATTACCTCTTACCTCGCAGAAAGTCACTCTTGAGGTCACCTTCAGGACAATATAAGGACAGTTGCCCTACTGTTTTTTTGCCCTGTTAGACCTTTCTGTTGGGCTGATTTATCCATCCTAGCACATACCCTGCTCCAGTAATTCAAAGAGAACTCATCCCACAGTGGATGAGATCAAGACTCATAACCACCGGAGACTGGTTTCTGTGAAGGAAAATTATGTCAGTCTGCAGGCAGGTCAGGGACTGATGGGATCAAATGAAATTGGCTTGGGTTTTCTCATTCATTGGGCATCATCTGCTTAATAAATACGGACTAAAGAATGTCAATTCGCTTTACCTTGGCCAGTAACCTGACGCAATTTGTCCTATTATTTCAACTAGTTATTTTGTAAATGTTATTTCTAAAAGTAATTTATTATAAGGAGTTTTCTTTGCACTTTATTACTTAATCACTAGTTGACAGTCCTTTTATCCTATTTGTAAAATTGTTTCTTGTTCTTAACAATTTCCCCTGGACTCTGCATATATTATCTCTTAATGCTCACCTCCTTTTTATTCTTATATCTATATAAGTATTCTCATGATAAAATGATAAGTTGCTTGGAGTTCAGGTAAATCAATTTTACTTTTTCCTTTCCTTCCCTACTTTTGGGTAAAAGCCAACCATTTCAAACAAAATATTTTCAAATTCAATTACATTTTTAAAGGCCTTTAATTTGCATCATTTCTTGTTAAGTACATATAAGCTGCTTAAAAGTGAGCTTATATTTTAAGAACAATTTTAGGACCCACATAAGTGCTATAGGATATTATTTATATGTCATTTTTCATAAGTTGTATGCATTGTGTTTAGGAACCTCACATATTTAATTTAGTATATTAGGATTTGTGTAAGACCCTTATTCAAGTGGTCAGTGTAGTCAGAATTTTGATAACCTTTACAGAATTAGGGATTTCCATAGAAGAAAATGCTAAGATGAAAATCTTAGGAAGGAGAAAATGAATGTTTAATCTACCAAATGAAATAAAGCTACTGATTATTTTTATATCATGAAATTTTATCTGATAAACAGTACACATGATGTTACTAATATTATGACTTATAGCAATAATAATAATGATTTATTAAAAATGACCATGGCGCTAGGTTAGAAGAAGCTCCATATATTTAATTAATGCTTTGAAAGACTAAGTCAGAATACAATGAAGTCTCACTTCCAGACCATTTCTTGATGATCTTGAGTTTCTAACTGCTAGTAGACTTTTATTAGGGAGACTCAAAAAGAGGACAAGGGTCACATCGACTTTATGGCCACAACGATGAATATAGCTACTGGAAAGAGAGTTGGGAAGACCCTCTCAAAAAGGATGATGAAATGATTAACTCAGATTATGCAAATTCACCAAGTGGCACATGCAAAAACTTTCAGAGACCTTTGTGGCTTATTAAGTTGTTGTTTTTTAATAGCTCATTCTGTGAATCTACATTGTAACCATTTCCCGAAAATGTCAGCTAGCGTGTTGAGTTAATTACTCAGTGACTGAAAGACAGCAGTGGAAAGCACAATGTCAGAGCAGAGAAGCAACCTCTTCTAGCCACGTGGGTTTTTTTCTCTCCTCATTCCTATAAGCAAATAGGAGACCCAAATGGCAGAAGGTAATCTCTTTCACCAAGAAGTTTTCTTTTGAGGAGGGAACCAAAGGTAAGGGGGCACTTTCTGACATTTCTGTTTGAGGGGATCGAAAGAGAGAGGTAGTTTATTTTCCCTTAGGAGTCATGTTAGGCCACGGTGACAGCTCGGATGATATGGAAACACAAAGAAGCTTCTTTGGAGAATCCTGGATGGCATGGACCAAAATAACATCATTTTGTCATTTTTGATTTCATGATAGCTTAATCACTCCAAAGATAATAACTTTGAAAACAATAACAGAGTTGTTTGCCATTGACACTTACTACTATTTGGGATACAAATTTTGTGATTTTTCACCAGTACTAGATCGATAACAAAGAAAATTTCTTTTAGATAGAAGCTAGGCTTTGGAGGACTGCTTTGGTGTTCTTTTACAACTGTGGGGTCTAGGATTTTGAAATTACTTAATAAGGAGAGTTTATAATGAAATCTCTGTAGCAGAAACATGTTTTCTGGTTAATGGGCAATATGTTGGCAATAAGTACTTGATGAAGGCAGATTTAGGACCTATACGTGCCTGTACCATTGCCTCTTCATTGTGTTCTGTGTCCTCACTTCTTCTTTTGTTGTAAACAAAACTTATCGTACAGTGACTAGTAAAGTAACAGGATATTTTTAAATTATATCTACATGTCAACATTTAAACTGAAAATGTGTTCTACAGGCTCTATAAATAGTAATATGGTAAAGTACACATATTTCTATAGATTTATCTTTAAGCTCTAATCCCATATGAATCCCCTATGCCAACTAAAATCCAGCCTCATAATCATCAGGCCCCGTGGAGGGATGGTCTTCTCACCAGAGACCTTAACTTAGCATTATTTTAGGAATCATAACCTAGATTAATGGACTTCAGTGGAAGTCTTTGGCATTTAATGAAAGAATACTCTTTCTTTCAATCTGGAAAACCCCTTTAGGCTTCCCAAACCTTGGAATATTTTGCATTATTCATATAAAAGTTCCTTTCCTAAGTAAAACCAATTCTGCAGGTCATTTTCAACATTTAAACTCAGCCAAACCTAAATAATATATAAGAATTTTATCTTGTTTCTCATTGTTTCTTTTATGGTGCTTATCAAAATTGAAAGAATTTCTTTTTTTTTGTGATTCACACACCTTGCATTTGAAGGAATGAGATTGTGGTTACTTTTGATGGTTCTTTATGTTTTTCATGGTTATGAAAACTTACTGAACGAGCTAACAGGTGTCTGAACTAAGAAAAAGCAATTATTTCCAAAGTCTACAAATCATCTTATGTGAAGATTTTACCAAGAAACAAATTGCTTTTGATTCTTTGAATTAGTTTCACATATCTTCATTTTTTTTCCTGAAAATAAACTAAGAAATATTCTCTTGGCCAACCTAGCATGTTGGATCAGATACTTAAGAAATAATATAGTTTGAGAAGACCAAATTAATCATACAGTGTTGAAGTTTTTATGCTAGGGTATTTGGAAGGGCTTCAGAGAATCCATGAGCCCTCTGATATAACAGACAAAATATTTGTGTGTTGGGGTAGTGGACTTTCATTGGATTTAGGAACACAATAATTAAAAATCACATACAGAACTATGCTTACATAATCGAAGAATCCCAATTTATATTTTACCCCCTTGAGCCCACAGAAAGTCTGGGGCAAATGTATATTGTGAGGATTCTCTGAGCCCACACCACACTGAATGGGTGTCAGGGAAATGTAGATTCCAGCATAGGCTCAGAAATTCATTGACCTTTTGACCCTTTAGCACATTATTTAACATAGTTCACTCTCTTTTCTTCATTCTTCAAATGAAAATGCTAATTATCTACCTAGAAAGATCAGAGGACATAATGAATGAGTAAACACATAATAAAATTATGATATGCTAGATAAATGAAAGGAATTACTGTGACTGCAGTGCTTGAGATTTTGATATTAAAATGTACAGTCTATAGAAAATTGCACAAGGCAGTTTGCCATGTAAAGATCCAACAGTAGTAAGCTATTTTAGAAAACACTTTTTAGGGTGCCTGGGTGGCTCAGTGGGTCAAAGCCTCTGCCTTCAGCTCAGGGTCCTGGGATCCAGGCCTGGGATCAGGCTCTTTGCTCAGCAGGGAGCCTGCTTCCTCCTCTCTCTCTGCCCTCTTCTCTGCCTATTTATGATCTCTCTCTCTGTCAAATAAATAAATAATCTTTTTTTTTTTAAAAGAAAATGCTTTTTAAATTCCATTTTCTCAAATTTTCAAATTTATCATACCTATGAGCTTTAAACTTTGCCGAATATACTGTCACATTTTTTAAAAACTTTTTGAAATCAACAATAATGTTCCTAGAGCTGTAAAAACATTATGTTCCAACTGCACTTTTTTTTTTATAAGCTTTGTACCCTTTCCTTGGTTTTATTGCCAAAACAACCCATGGAAACAAAAGATGCAGAAAAGATATGAAAGGAAGTAGCGACTGCTGAGCAGTTATCCTGTAGATGAATAATAGACAAGTGCATAAACAGATGCAAGCCTAACACGGATGCAAAATGAATGAGAGGAAACAAACAGCAAAAGCAGTTAGAAAGTTCGGTTTGGGGAGTGGGCATTCATTTGTCTCCCTTGGAAGATGTTCTATTGCTGACAAAACAAAATCCTTCACTATAATATAATCATTACTTTATATCTCTCTATCTCCTTTTGACAAGTTAGGAAAAAAAAGAAAAAAATTTAAGACTTAAGACAAAACATGCTAACTTTCTAAGGCTGTATTCCTATGATACTTCAACAAGCTTCTAAAAATTAAACTGTATATATAGATATAATATGTCATATATCAACTAATATTTTCTTTGCATAGTACTCAACTGCCACTTTGATATATGTCCTTACTAGTAATTATGTGTCTTGATTAACTGAATTCACCCAATCTGTGTTTAATTTTTCCTAAGTGTAGATAATTCTGATTTTATTCAGACTAATAATAGTTATAATAATCATTTCCTGGCTACCTACTATGTGCACTTCCCTTAAATCTTCTCTTCTCATCTCCTGCAAGGCCTCTGACTAGCAAAAGACTTCAGGAGTTGTTAAGTTTACTATCATACCTGAATTTAGATATGCCCATTTCCATAAGATTTTCAAGATTTACAGTAAAAGATACAGATGCAATACAATGAAAATGTTTAAAGTAGGATAAAGAGACCAAAATGAAAGATGAAAATGATAGATTTTTGTGAAGGGGGAAAAACTTTGTTAACTCCCACCATAATGTGAAGAACCCAATTCCATAAACTATGGTGTTGTAGGGGCGCCTGGGTGGCTCAGTTGGTTAAGCGACTGCCTTCGGCTCAGGTCATGATCCCGGAGACCCAGGATCGAGTCTCACATCGAGCTCCCTGCTTGGCAGGAAGCCTGCTTCTCCCTCTCTCACTCCCCTTGCTTGTGTTCCCTCTCTGGCTGTGTTTCTCTCTGCCAAATAAATAAAATCTTAAAAAAAACCACCACCAACAACAAAAAACTATGGTGTTGTACCATTATAAAGTTAATCAAGTGACTTTGGGGTTTCTGTTCTACTCATCTGGGAGGACCATGGGTGTGGCTGTACCCTGCATCTTACTGTGTCTCGATTGAGTTTGGCACATGGAGACACTTGTATCCTTTGGTTCAAATATCAGCATGGATGGTACAAGTCTTGTGGTTCACAAGGACTTCTTAGCCTATAGTAGTAACACTAAAAATGCGCCCACCCACATCTAATTCAGGGAGATTGCACAGGGAGGCTTTGGAGGAATGAGGACCAGCCCATCACTGTCCAGACACCCAAAACAGAGAATGCTACATATAACTTTTATGCCTATTTCTCTGCTGCCCCAGGAGGTAAAACTTTAACCTTTTGCCCTGTACTATTTTGAGAATGCTTATTTGCAATAGTATTATTAAGTTTCATTCTTATTAAATCAGAAAATGTGGGGCACCTAGGGGGCTCAGTCAGTTAAGCAGCTGCCTTCAGCTCAGGTCCTGATCCCAGAGTTCTGGGATTGAGCCCTGCATCAGGCTTCCTGCTTGGTGGAGAGCTTGCTTCTTCCTCTCCCTCTGCCTGCCGCTGCTCTGCCTACTCTCTCTCTCTCTCTCTCAAACAAATAAAATCTTAAAAAAAAAAATGCACTCCAAGAAAAGTTATCATAGGTAAGCCACAATTTAATACTGGGATTTCTGGAAAACAAGGCAAAAATAACACAATTTTGATTAGGCTTGTTTCTGATAAAAGGAAGTTCATGGGTTTAAGAGAGGCCTTTTTTCCTCTACCAGACCTCTGAGAGATATTTATGATATGGTTGTACACAGAGGATACTAATCAATGTAACAGATACATTAAAAATGTGTTAACTTCAAAATTATTTTGTTAGGGTTCAGTAACATATGTAGTAATAAAAATAGCCTTTAATATAAACTCTACTGGAGACCACAGAATTCTTCATTATATTTTGTGTTTTGATTTATTTTGAATGATTAAGATTCACTAAACTTTACAAAGAAAACTCTGTCAAGAAAAATATGTATATGAATAAAAAAATCCCTGTTTTTTATATCATCTTAAGGTGAACTTAAAATGATGATAATTTCTAATCTTTGTTGCCAAGTTAAAAATGCATTTAATAATGGCTTGTTGATTCCTCTCTACAAACAATTTTGTGGCTATCAGACCTATTTCTGACTTTTATTCAAAATATCTCAGGTAAATTGTATGAACCCTATATGGATTAAAATCCAAATGGAATTTTTAGGATTTTTACTTTATTTATTTGGAGAAAGAGAGCATGAGTAGGGAAGGAGTGGCAAAGGAAGAGGAAGAGAGAAAAGCTTAAGCAGGCCCCAGGATCAGTACAGAACCTAACATGGGGCTCAATCTCATGACCCTGACATCACAACCTAAGCCAAAATTAAGAGTTGGATGCTTAACCAACTAAGCCACCCAGGAACCCCTCAAATGGAATTTTTAAAACTTATCTTCATAAGATAGGAGGAAAATTGAAGTATATATTATTTATACTTACTCTAGACAACATTTTCTCATATTAATGGCTATTTGGTGACTACACAGGCACATTAGTAGTTTATACTATCCTAAAGAGTAAGTGCTTCATTTGGATGCCCGGGTCTCAGGGTCCTGAGATCAAGCCCTAGGTCAGACTCTATGCTCAGTGAGGAGTCTGCTTGTCCCTCTCCTTCCTCCTCTGCCTGTCCTCCTCCTTGCTGGCTCACAAGCTTGTGTTCTCTCTCTCTCTCTGTCTCTCTCTCTTTCTCTCTCTCTCTGTATAAAAGAAATAAATAAAATCTTAACAACAACAAAAAGAATAAGTGCCTCATTTATTAGCACTTTTGCAGCCAGCCACTTGAAGGAAAACAACAAAAAAGATCATACATTTAAAGACCTTAATTCCTAGAAAATCAAAAATAATAGGAAGGAAGGAAAGTAGGAAGGAAGAAAGAAGAAAACATGAACAAATTGAGCACAGCATTCATATCCATACTCCTTATTCCAGTGGAGTAAATTTAAACTTATTTTTTGTTTATGTATATTATATATATTTACATACATATATAACATTTGCATATGTATACATTTGAGCAACTGGTTTTATGGGTGATTAATGTAGGAAAGTGTTATGCAAGTGTAATGCTGGACTGTAGGATGTGCCCTGTGGCTTTAAAAATGAACATTATTTACAAGAAGAAATTAAATGTAAGAAATCTCAGAAAAATGTTTCTCTGTACTCCTAGGGTTAGCACACCAGATTGATTTATTGGTTTTCTATCATATTGCCAAAAAATTAAGAAAATGGAAGAGAAATATTACATTAAGGTTTAGAAAAGGAAAAGAGAACGGAGGCCAGTAGAAAAAAAAAAAAAAACTTTATGTTAAATTATAAAAATGTTTAATATTATATGTGCTTGTTTTCACCAAAATTTTTTCCATTTAATTTTAACTTTTGAGATTGATCAACCTGCTAGTATTACTGGTATAAGAGTTGAATTGGCTTAAGTGTTTCACATCATTAGTAGCTATGTCAGAAAAGAGAAATTTGGAATTGTTTCTTTCTCATGTGTAATTGATAGTTAAGAAAAGTTTGATTGCTTTAATTATTAGTAAATTTTATGAACTTAATTTTGTTCCTGTTAGATGAACATTTTCCATCAACTCTAAAATCATTTGGCTAAAATTACAGGACTGTTTTGTCTATCAGCTATATAAAACCTGCTTCTGATATTTATTGAATACCCAAGTTGTACTTTTACCTAAACATATGTACTTTTTCTTTTTTCTTCTTTAATGTCATTATGATAAGTTATATGTTCTGAAAGACACTTCTGTTCAGAGTCTGTTTCCTCTTAGTTTTGTTATTTTCTCAATTTGGGGGGCAGAAATAATTATTATTCCTATTCTTTCTTAATTGAATACTTCCTTCATTCTTCTAAGAAATTTGCTATTTCCCTTACTTATTTGGGAAATGATCAGCTGCCTTTTCTGTTGGTAGTTACTTATTCCGATGCTTGATTAGGTAGTAACAGTTATAATTCACTTTAAATGTATTTAAAGAATTATTGGTTCTTTCAAATAATCTATAATTTGAAAAGTCTGAAGCCTATAACTGCAAACTAGGAATATCATTCTTTAAATTCTGTTAAAATAAGGATTAAAATGCATATTTTGCAGTAACTTTTGAAAAAAAATTTCAGGTAAGTAAATGAGGTTTTTTTTTAATGTATTCCATTTCAAACATCAGTCTGAATTAATAGTATCATAATGTGTACGTGTGTGCACATAATGTGTGTGTGTGTGTGTGTGTGTGTGTGTGTGTGTGTGTGTGTGTTGGGTGCAGTATGTAGATCCACATATGTGTGCACACACAAGAAGTAAACATGCCAGAAATGTGGTTTGCTATTTATACCTCTCACTTATATTGCCTCAAAACTTCATAGCTTCGTATAACACCCAGATTAGCTTCAGGAAGCTAAATATTAATACATTGTCCTTTCATTATGCAAGGATAGATTGGCTTTTTACAGTTGAGCAGAGTTAGATAAAAAAAAAAAAAAATCAGTTGATTTAACTGTTTAGTGGTGCATTACTTCACATGTTTCCTGATTATGCTTTCAGCAACTATCATATAAAATATTATGCCATGATTTTTAGTTATAAAATTTTACTTATAAAATTATGAGCCACTAATTTTCCAAAAGGAATAATCTGATAGTGGCATTTTTCTTCACCAGTGCCTGTGAAAACTCTGATAAAATTGATATTCACTCCTGCATCCTGAAATAGGGTCTCATTTCTGAAGCTCTTCTCTGTTGTACAGCATGACAGTTTAGTTTCTTAATATCAAATTCTTTTGCCTGTTCCAAGCAAAACAGATGGTTAAGATAATTATAATGGAAATGGCATGCTGAGAAAACTGTGGAGAGACCATTCCATTCTCTTATGTTCCCCTTTTCCTCTTTCTAAATGCAGGGGGACAGTGAACAAAATATGTAAGTCAGAAAACAGGGGCTCTAACCTTGACTCTTTGATCATGGCCTTTGTGGCTCAGGTTGTCAGCTGACTTTGTGGGTCTCAGTTTCTTCTGTAAGATCAGAAGGAGGGGCTTGTTTCCCCCGGTGGTCCCTAAGTACTCAGCCAGAACCTCAGCATCCACCTGGCCAGCAGCTCCTGGAAGAACAGAAGGAAAAAAGGGCTTGAGCCCAAGAAGACATGGTTCCTTCCAAATTACACTCAAGCTACTTTTTTGTTGACCAAAAGAATTTTTATGCAAAAAGCATTTCAAATGAGTTTAAAACACAGAGCAGAAATGAATCTGAAATGCCTAACGTATGCTTTTTCAGCACTTTCTAGCAATTATGACAATTTAGGTGGTTATGTAGATTACACAATTCTTGTAAAATGACATAATTATGAAATGTTGGGGCAGAAACAGAAATGGATTACATTGCTTTAAAGTGAATACTGCAGTAATATAAGATTGAGCATACACTCTCTCCATCACCTTTTCTGAGTCCCTTTGGATTTTACTGTTGCTAGTGGAAAAGTGTTAATAGGAAATAACTTTCCATGGTTATAATTGTTGGTAAAAACTGAATAGGGTGTTATAATATAATGAGGATATTGGACTGATTTTTATTGTTTGGATTCAGATTATTAAATCTATGCTTGCATAGTAATCCATTCACATGAAGCTATTTTCAAAAATATTATCTTTATTCCTAGGAACTTATTTGGCATTTGGGCCATTTACCAGTGGGGAAAAAAAATATTTACGATAAGTATTTCACTTAGCATTGTATGGTTCATGTTTGTAAGAAAATACTATTTTAACAGGGACATGTTACTAAGAGGGCAAAATAGTTAAAGAACCATAAAATGCATATGTGTATTTGCATATATCAGAAATCACACTTACTTTTGGAAAATAGTATATGATATTTCTTTTCTTTTCAATTTATATCTGTTGCTAATATTTTACCCTCATTCCCCAGTCAACTGGCAATGACAAAAGTATGTGAAGGGTGGGGAGTAGAGGATTATTTTTTTTTCTTTGCTGTTTATATAGGATGTTGAATTTCTAACTCTGTCACAAGGTTTCCTAGTTTTTCTCCATGTTGGATACTTTCGTCCCAAGGAGAAGTAGAGGAGCAAACACAGAGGCAGAGATTCATAGCTCACAAGGGCTGTTACTTGCCTGGTAAGGAGCACCATGAGGATACCACACTTCTAGGCATTTGGGGTTTCTTGAGCTTTAAATATGTACACTTTACCCCCTGGACTTTACAGTTAAAATTGCCCTGTCCAGGCCTTCCCTCCATTGTGATATGGGGAATGACAAAAAACAGAAGCTTGATTTCCAGCTTTCTTTCCCTTTCTGAGAGGTAGGAGTGGGCATGACAAGGAGAGGGGTGGCAGGCATTCTTCTCTCCATCTACTTGTGGATGCACCGTGCTCACTCTCCTCATAGGTCCCTATCACTTGACATTTAGTTCTTAATCATATAATGTTCCTATGGGACTACCTGCCCTCCTCCCACCTCACCGTAGCTTTTGCTTACTATTGTTAGATAATGATCATCATCTTTAGGCAGTTTATAGAGTAGCATAGAAGATTCATTCCGGTAAATACAAATGCATTCTTACTTTATTACCTTCACCTCAGGGATTCAGGAACAGTACCTCTTTTTTTTTTTTTTTTAATATTTCATTTATTTATTTGACAGAGAGAAACACAGCTAGAGAGGGAACACAAGCAGGGGGAGTGAGAGAGGGAGAAGCAGGCTTCCTGTCAAGCAGGGAGCCCGATGCAGGACTCAATCCCAGGACTCTGGGATCATGACCTGAGCCGAAGGCCTAGGCTTAATGACTAAGCCATGCAGGCATCCCCAGGAAAAGTACCTCTAAGAATAGTTAATACTGAGCAGAATGGACCTCGGCTGTGGGAAGATTTTCCCCAGTACCACCCTCTCACCCTTGCTAAGAAAACAGAAGGAGCAAGCAAGAGCATTTACCTTTCTAAGTTTCGGACTCAGAGTGCTGAAAAATGAGGCCTGGGGCTCAAAGGGACATCAGAAAGAAAATTTAGGGACTCAATTTATATGAAAGAAGAAACCACATTAGACTGAATTCCTGCTTTACAAAAGAGCAAATGTGAACATCCTCCTTGGCTAAGATATAAAGTACAGAGAAAAAACAAAGACACAGAGCTCTGGACTCAAGACTCTTCAGATAGTTCTACTTGTCACTGGCTAACCAGACTAGGGTGGAGAATTGTCTGAAAAAATCATTTCCCCACTACTTCCTTTTTATGTCCCTTTTCTTCTTTCTTTGCCAGCACATGGCTTAAGGCAAGCCTTTTTTCATACACAGACTTGCACTGTGTTGAGTGTCCTTCGTGTACACCCTCCTGTCTTCGAAGTCTAGCCAAGACACCTCAAGAAATCACTCTTCCTTTTTGCAACCATTAAGGCACATGATGAAGCATGAATAATAAGCTTGAGTTGTCTTTGTCTAGCAAGGACAAAATGCTATTTTAAAGTGGCTAGCAGATTCTTCCTGTTGCTCTGGTTTTAGTCTAGATCTTAAAATTGTTGGAGGTTGGAAACTGATATCTTAGGCTTCTAAAGAACTGTCACTCATAAGACAGAGCCTGGAATTTATCCTTAAAGTAGACACACTCATCATTCTGGGAGATGCCACTTTAATGAAAGTGCTTTCTAGTCTTAGAAGTACCTCTTTATGGCTTTGAGATAAACTGTAAACTAGTAAAATAATCACACAATTTACAGTAAATATTAAGTTTTCTTAATGTATTTTGGCTGCTTCCTTAGCAGGACTGTGCCTCTAAAGAAACTATTTTTTTGCTTTTTAAATTAGGAGAGTGAACTGGTCCTATCTTGGTGCATTCTCCATGCCAGGTAAGATGGAATCACAGATATTAGAAAGCATTGGTCTACTTTAAAGATTATCTTGCCTTTGTGTCCAGTGTCCAGATCACTCTATATGGTAGGTTGGGAACTTTCTCCTGTAACAAATGCATAGTCATACTGCCAATTATCTCAAGTTCACAAAAAAATAAGTTAGCCTTGGACTGCTGAGAGGAAGAACTCTCTTTTTTTCTCCAAGCTTATTCTGGACTTTGAAGGGAAAGAATTTTGAGCAGTCATTTGTCTACTGAGGGCACATTACTCATAAAACTCCCAAGCACTGAAGCATTGAGCATAAAGAAGACCAATAGTTAGGGAGGTCCCTGGAAAGGAAAGACTGACAAGGGAATATCTAATATCCACTTTAATCTTTTACTTGTTTTTAATTCTCTTCTCTTAAATCTTCATTTTATTTTATCATATGTGAGAGAAAATCCAAGGAAAGGCAAAAAGGTGCAGAAAGAGTACCACAGTCTGAGTAAATGGTCCAGAGCTAGCTGGAGTGGACCAGCACAAGAGTTGGGGTAGTGGTCTACAGGAAGTAATCACCTGGCAGATTTTAGTTGCATGAAAACAATCCTAGGAATTTTTAGATTAGAAACATTAATAGAAAATGCAATAAAACTCCATCAATTTCTCTCAAATTCATAGGATGAGGCATAGGCTGAATTGAACATTATAAGACAGACTTGATAATTTTGGAATATTTGAATAATATTGATATGCTTCTAACACTCTATACTCTTAGAAGTGTCAAAGTGGCACATAAGCTAGGCTTTTCTTTTTCCTCTTTTAACACCAGTGAACCTTTGAGCATTGTCAGGGAATACAATGTAGTAATTAGTTTTAAGAAAATTTTTCATGAATAGCTGAAAATTACCTTCCATTCCATACCAACATACTCTGTGTTTGTGTGTGTATGCAAAAACACACACAAATATATAAACTCAGAACAAAATCTAATTGACATTTACAGTATGTCAAACTTTCTGCAGAAGTTTTTTGATGAATTTTCGATATGATCACTTCTTCAATATGCTAACTAAGTACTTTTTTATTGAGTAGATTTTTTTTATGGAACATTATCAGGAAATAAAGCATTACCTCAATAGTCATTCACAAGTAAATTCCGACTTAATCCAATTTTTCAATGGAAAATGAACAACAGAGACTGTAGACAGTTGTCCTCTAGGAGGATTAAGGCATAGTAATGAAGATACAAATAATTTCATAGTAATTATTTAATTGCTCTAAAGATATTTGTGATAGACCTACATGTTGGAGATATATCTCATCTGATAGGAAAGGAGGGGAAACTGCCCTGAGGTGTTTAGACTTAGCAGTAATTATGGAGAGAGTCATTCCAGACAGATAGAATAGTATGAGTTATACTGCATACAGGAGATTGGTTCTCTATAGGAACTGAAATAAGGAAGGTACACACATTAAGGGGAATGAAAAGAGAGAATACTAGTGAGGATGATCTACTGATGTAACAAATTTATTCTGAAGTTTAAGGTAACATTTTAAAATACTTGTGAGTATGTGTTGCTATAGTAAAATGTGACAAAGTTATTAATGTTACAGCAATTCTTAGGTTATACCAATTTTTCACTTGAAATCATTTTGTTACTGCTGTATCCTAACTTGGTGTCATTCATTTCTACTCCTTTTTCTTAATTTATGGAGGACTTTTGACTTTACATAATAATTCTTCAGGTACTGACTTTTTACCATAACAGCTTTTGAAGATACATACTTTTTCAGACAAGATTTCCATTTTTCCCAGTGAAGTGACCCTTTCCCAAAATATTGACCAATTAACTAGACCATAAGAAGTATTATGTTGACATTAGTGTTTTAGGTGAACATACATTTACCAATTTATGGAAAGTCATATTTTCTAATAATGTAACAAATTTATTCTGATATAAGAAATTTATTCTGAAATATGAAATGAATTTGAATTGTATGAATTTGCCAAGTCTAGTCTTCCAGTTTCAAGGTAGTCTTGCATTATGTAATTTTTTTGTCCTAGTAATATTTTCTGGCTCTTGGGTCTATGACTTAATTTTTTTAAGCATTTAGTGAAGTTTTAGTGCAGGTTTACAGCAAAATTGAGAGGATGATGCAGAGATTTTCCATGTCTCCTTAACCTCTACACATGTACGACCTCTCCCATTATCAGTATCCCCCAACAAAATGGTTGGTTTATAAAATCAAAAGACCTACACTGACATATCATGATTATCCAAAGTCCATAACTTGCATTAGGGTTCATCTTTGTGTACATTCTCTGAGTTTAGAGAAGTGTAGAATGGCATTTTTCACCATTATAATGTTGTACAGATATTTTTATGGATGTTTTTACTGTCCCCATAGTTTTGCCTTTTCCATAATATCATAGTGGTTGAAATCCTGTGTATGTAGCCATTTCAGATTGTCTTCTTTCAACCTGTAATGTCCATTTAAGTTTCTCCTATGTCATTTCATGGCTTGATAGCTTATTTATTGTCAGCATAAATAATTATCCATTGTCTGGAGCTGCCATAGTTTGTTTATCTATTCACATACTGAAGGACATCTTGGTTGCTTCCAACTTTTGGCAGTTATGAATAGGCTTCTATAAACATCCATGTGCAGACATAAGTTTTCAACTCCTTTGCATAAATGCCAAGGAGCATTACTGATGCATTGTATGGTTATAAGAGTATGTCTAGTTTATAAGAATCTGTCAAACTGCCTTTCAAAGTGGCCATACCATTTTGCCTTCCCACCAGCGATGAATTAAAGTTATTGTTCCACTTTCTTATCAGCAATTTATGTTGTCATTGTTTCAGATTTCAGCCATTCTAGTAAGTGTGTGGTGGTATCTCATTGTTTTAATTTTCATTTGCCTGATGACATAAGATGAAGAGCATCTTCTCATAGCCTTATTTATCATCTATATATTATTTTGTTGAGGTGCTCATTACAATCTTTAGCCAAGGGGAACCTGGGTGGCTCAATTGGTTGAGTGTCTGACTCTTGATTTTGGCTCAGGTCATGATCTTGGGGACCTGGGATTGAGCCCCACATTGGGCTCCCCATTAAGGTGGTAGTCTGCTGAAGGATTCTGCCTCTCTTCCCCATAAATTAATAAATAAATTTTTACAAAAAAAGCCCTTTGGTCTATTTTTTAATCAGTTTTTTTTATTATTATTATTGAGTTTTAAGAGTTTTGGGTGCATTTTGGAAAATGGTCTTTTATTTTTTATTTTATTTTATTTTATTTTTATTTTTATTTATTTGACAGAGAGAGACACAGCTAGAGAGGGAACCCAAGCAGAGGGACTGAAAGAGGGAGAAGCAGGCTTCCCGCCGAGCAGGAAGCCCAATGTGGGGCTCTATCCCAGGTCTCCAGGATCATGACCTGAGCCGAAAGCAGTCGCTCAACCAACTGAGCCACCCAGGCGCCCCTGGAAAATGGTCTTTAACAGATGTGTCTTTTGCTAAGATATTCTCCCAGTCTGTGGTTTTCTTCTAATTCTCTTGATACTATCTTGTGCAGAGCAAAAGTTTTTCATTTTAATGAAGTCCAGCTTTTCAATAACTTATTTATGGATCATGTCTTAGGGGTTTCGTCTAAAAAGGCGTCATCACTCCCAAGGTCATATAGGTTTTCTCCTATGTTATCTTCTAGTTGTTTTATAGGTGTGCAATTTACATTTAGGTATGATCTATTTTGAGTTAATTTTTGTGAAGAGTATATGATCTCTATTTCTTTTTGTAGATGTCCAGTTGTTCCAGCACTATTTATTAAAAAGACCTCTGCTCCATTTTATTGTCTTTCCTCCATTGTTGAAGATTGGTTGACTGTATTTATGGGGGGAAGGGTCTGTCTTTGGGCTCTCTTTCTGTTCCACTGTTATATTTGTTTATTCCTTCACTGATACCAGTGGCTTAGTTAAAGTAGATTCATAATAGTCCCAAAGACAGAAAGCATTAGCCTTCTAACATTTTTCTTCTCCTTCAGTATCACCTTAGCTTTTCTGAGTGTTTTGTCTCTGCACATAACTTCTTGGGAATTTTATTGGAATTTCATTGTATCTATAAATCAATTCAGGAAGAATTAATACCTTGATAATATCAAATCTTCCTATCTGTGAACATAAAATATCTCTCTATTTATTTAGTTGTTCTTCGGTTTCATTCATCAGAATTTTGTAGTTTTCTTCATATAATTATGTATGTGTTTGTTTTGTAAATTGTATTGCATTTTTAATTTCATATTCCACTTGTTAGCATATAGGAAAACAACTTACTGTTGTATATTAACATTGTGTCCTGCACCTTTGTTATAATTGCATATTGGCTTCAGGAGTTTTGGAGGGTTGGTTTGTTTGTTTTCATCACGTCTTTCAGATTTTTTAATAGATGATTATATTATCTGAAAACAGAGTTACATGTCTTCCTTTCCTTTCTGGATACCATTTATTTTCCTTTTCCTGTCTTACTATATTAGTAAGGACTTTCAAAATAATGTTGACAGGGCAAGGTAAAAGTGGACATCCTTATCTTAGAAAGTTTTGAGTTTCCTACCATTAAATTTGATGTTAGCGCTAGTCTTTATTTATTTAAATTTGATGTTGGCAGGTAGTCTTTACCAAGTTGTAAAAGTTCCCTTCCGTTTCTAGTGTACTGAACATTTTTATCAAGAATGGGTGTTAGATTTTGTCAAATGCTTTTTCTGCATCTATTGATAGGATCATGTGATTTTTTTTGTCTGAGATATTATGGAATACATTAATTGATTTTCAAATGTTAAACCAGCCTTGCATGACTAGGATAAATCCCACTTGGGCATAATGTATATTTTTTCAAAAAAATTTTTTTTGTAATCTAATTTCTTGAGAGATCATGGTCTATAGTTTTCTTGCATTATCTTTGCCTAGATTTGGCATTAGAGCAATGCTGGTCTCAGAATAAGTTAGGAAATATTCTCTGCTTCTGTCTTCTGAAAAAAATTGTAGAGAAATTGTATAATTACTCTCTTAAATGTTTGGTAAAATTTACACTGAACTAATCTGGGCTTTTCCATGTTGGAAGAGTATTAATTGCAGATTCAATATATGTATTAGATTTTTCCTCATCAGATTATCTATAGCTTCTTGTATGTGTTTCTTTAAAGGAAGTGGTCCATTTCACCTGTGTTATCAAATCTGTGAGCACAGAGTTGTTTATAGTATTTCTTTATTGTCTTTTTAATTTCTATGGCATCTGTAGGATTATCCTTTTTCATTTTATGATATTAATAATGTGTTTTTTCTCTTCTTTTTTTCTTAGTTAGCCTGGCTAGTTTATTTTATTGATCTTTTCAAAGAAATAGGTTATGATTTCATTGATCTTTCTCTGTTGATTTCCTGTTTTCAATTTCATTGATTTTTACTTCAACTCTTCTTAGTTTTCTTCTGCTTACTTTAAATTTAATTTGCTCTTCTTTTTCTAGTTTCTTGAAGTGGAATTATTGATTTTAGGTCTTCTTTTGTAATATATGCATTCAATGCTAAAAATTTCCTTCTAAACACAATTTTGCTGAATTCCACAAATTATAAGTTATATTTACATTTTAATTTGGTTCTCCTTTGACCTATGTGCTATTTAAAAGTATGTATATTGTTTAATCTCCATGTATTTTGGAATTTTCTAGTTATCTTCCTGTTATTAATTTCTAGTTTAATTATGTTATCATCTGAGAACAGACATTGCGTGATTAAGATTTTTTTTATTATTGAAGTATGTTTTATTGCCCAGACTGTTGTATGCTTTGATGAACGTGAGTCTGAGAAAAATATATATCTTGCCTTTGTTCAATGAAGTACTCTATTGATGTCAAATATAGCCAGTTGATTGATAGTAATTAATGTCAATACTGATTTTCTGCCTGCTGTATCTGTCCACTTCTGAGAGAGTAGTGTTGAAGTCTCCAACCATGAGAGTGGATTCATCTTTTTCCCCTTACTGTTCTATCAGTTGTTGCTTCAGGTAGTTTGACACTTTCTTAGATACATTTGGCCTTCTTAGAAAATTGATCCTTTTATCATTAAGTACTATACTTTTATCCCTGAAAACTTTCCTTGCTTTGAAGTACGTTCTGTCTGATATCAATATAACTACCCTTGGTTTCTTTCATTTAGTGTTAGCATGGCATATTTTTCTCCTCTACTTAATTTTAATTTACATATCTTTATATTTGAAATGGTTTTCTATAAACAACACATAGCTGGATTGTAGTTTTTGATTCTCACCATTTCTGTCTTAGTGCATGTAAACCTTTGACATTCAAAGTGATGATGATATAGTTAAATTAACATTACCATATTCATTACTGTTTTTTATATTTTGCCCTTTTTCTTCATTCCTATTTTAGTCTTCCACTCTTTTTCCACCTTTAGTAGGTTTAACTGAGCATTTTTTTTTAAATTGAGCCTTGCATATGATTCTTTTTTCTCTCCTTTCATAGCATATTGGATATTCTTCTTGCTTTACATTTTTTAGTGGTTGCTGAAAGTCCACTTTCAAATGACACCCTTCCATTTCATGGGAAGTGTGAATACCTTATAATAGCAAAATTTATAATTTTTAATTCCTTCCCCCAATCCTTTGTATCATTGATATCATTAATTTCACATATGTGTGTGTGTTCAAATATATTGTTGCTCGCATTATTTTGAATAAACTTATCTGTTAGATTAACTAAGAATAAGAACAAAAGTTTTTCTTTTATATTTACTTACTTCTTTTTTGTTGGCCTTCCTTTCCTTATGTAGGTCTGAGTTTCCGACCTGTATTATTTTCCTTTTCTCTAAAGCACCTCTTTTAACATTTCTTATAAGGCAGGTGTACTGACAATGAATTCCCTCAATCTTTGCTTGAGAAAATCCTTTTTGTCCCTTTATTTCTGAATGGTAATTTTTCAAGGTATAGAATCCTAGCTTGGTGTTTTCTTTGTTGTTGTTGTTGTTTTCTCTCAGTATATTAAATACTTCATTCACTCTCTTTTTGCTCACATGGTTTCTGAGGAAAAGTCATATATAGTTCTTATGTTTATCTTCCATAGGTGAATTTTTTTTTCCTCTGCCCCCTTTCAGGACTTTGTCTTTGTCTTGAATTTTCTATAATTTAAAATATTCGTTGGTATGGTTTCTTTGGTATTTATCCTACTTAGTGTTCTCTGAGGTTCCTGGATCTTTGATACGGTGTCTGGCATTAATTGGGAAAATTCTGTCTTCAAATATTTCTAATGTCCCTTTCTGCCTTCTTCTTCTGATATTACCATTACACTTAAGTTATACCTTCTGTAGTTTCCCTGTAGTCCTTGTATATTGTTCTATGTTTTCAGTCTTTGCTCAGAGATTCTTTTCTCAATCATATCAAGTCTACTAATAAGCTCATAAAGGGCATTCTTCATACTGTTCCAGTGTTGTTGTTTTTTTAATCTCTAGCATTTCTTTTTTGTTCTTTATTAAATTTTCATTTTTCTGCTAACATTTGTGGTTCTTGCATATTGTCTACATTAGAGTACTAACATATTAGTCATAGTTATTTTAAGTTCTTGGTCTGAAAATTTCAACATTCCTGATGTTCAGATGCTTGCTCTGTCTCTTCAAATTTTGTTTTCTGCTTTTCTCTGTGCTTTGTAATTTTTTTTTTCTTGATTGCAAGACATGGTGTACCAAGTAAAAGGAACTACTACAAATAAGACTTTAGAAATGTGGCGATGAGGGGTAAGGGAAAGGGAGTATTCTCTAGTCCTATAATTAGGTCTCAGTCTTATAATGAGCCTGTGCCTTTAGACTGTGAACTTCAGTGGTATTTCTTAGTTTTTGTTTTTGTTTTTATCTTTTCCTTCCTCTTTAGGTGGATCAGAATGGCTAGAATGAGCTCAAACTAGGTATTTCCCTTCCTCAGATCACTTAGGCTTGATAATACTGTAGCAGGTTAGGCTGCAGTTAGTTGTCTTCCCCTGAAAGCAGGCCTTGTTAAAAAATAATGGACTACTCTGGTCTATTTTAAAATGGTTCCTTCCCCTTCCCCACCGTCCCCACCCGCCCATGCAGAAAGCCTAAGGGGATTTTTTTTCTCTGATACTGTGGCAATCTGGTCAAGCACCTGGAGGTAACAATATTGTGGTGGTTCCCTCTATCTCCTTTTGAAGCTTTTGACTCTGAGACTTGCCTGCACTGAGCCTCCAGCAGGCTCAAGCTTTCCTAACCCAGAACTGGTCACAACCTGCATATGTAAGCCTGGACCCCCTATATTTGCCTTTCTCCCCAGTATTAAAAGGTCATAGTTTGCCCTGTGTTTCCTCTTTCCTGTTTTTGATTTTTCATTGTGTTCAAGTTTTTACTTCTTAGGACAGAGTGATGACTTCCAAACTCCTCACATTTGGAACCAAAAATCTCTTACCACTATGACTTTAATTTTAGTTTTAATACAGGAGAAGCATGAGCCTATATGAGATAGATAGATAGATGATGATGATAGATAGATAGATAGATAGATAGATAGATATGAAGAAAAACTAATGCAGCAAGAATGAACTTTTCAAGAATAAACTCTCTTTTATACTTACTCCACCAATTATCTCTCATTATAAAGTTGGTTATTTTCAGAGAAAATCTGAGTACATTTTGTTTTATATGCAGACTGTATTTACTTTTGAATTATTATGTATTACATATAAACTGTTTATATTATTTTATTTTTTCTAGTAAAGAAAATCATTTGGTTATCTTGGCTTGGGATGTAATACCGTAACTTACCACACTACAATTAATTCTTAAATTTTTTAAAATAACTTTTCATTTAGAGATCTTTTTTCCAGGAATGAATGACAGCCATTGAGCAAAAGATAATATTTTGTGGTTACTTATAAAGAAATATTCTCTAAAAATAAACCCAAAGAATCATCTTGGATGGCTTAATTTTCTTACATTTCCATTATAGTGTGTAATATGCATCGAATAAAAGGAATGAATGAGATGTATATACATACATGCATATATGTAAACATATCTTTATATATGTATATATAAGTAATGATGAAAAATTTTATACCCAAGTAAAATAAGGTAGAATGATTAAACTGGAGAATATTTTTAGTAAATACATAATCAAATTTGATTTTTATAGAAGATAATTAAAGGTATAGTATAATATAAAATGTATTCTGCCCATGTTTTGTGGACTATACAGTATAAAGTTATACTTTTTTAGACTGTTCATCTTGGTTTTCTCCTTTATTAAATTTAAGGGTCAGTCTAGATGATCTCTATGGCTTGTCTCAAATCGCAATTATTATACTAAGATGTTTATGTGCATGTATATACATATAAAATCAGACTACCTATGTATTTACATACATATAACACATATGTATAATTTCAGTACCATCTGATCATATTTTAATGAAATTTTAATTGTCAAATTTAATAAATAATTCTAAATACTTTTTAATTCATTGTCATCATTCATAGGCAAATATTTTAAAACACACATGCAAGCACAAAAAAAAACACTGATGCCAAGTAGTTTTAAACTTTAGTCTTGTTTGTTGATGATAGAGTAATGAGTTTTGATACAGAAATTTTTTAAAAAGTTTAACTTATTTTGTAAAGTGATACTAGTTGAGTGTTCATTTTTCTCTTATGATTTCTCTGATTGCCACAATGATCAAAAATCATTTGCCAGTTTCACATTTTCTCATATCCAGTATTATGGGCAAAGCCACTTGCTTTGTTCATAGCACTTCCTGAATGGCCATGGTTATGATGCACCCAGTGTAGGATTATACTCTGTGTGTGTGTGTGTGTGTGTGTGTGTGTGTGTGTGTTTGTGCACATGCACATGCATGCTATCAACATATCCCTAAAGACGTTTTCAGATTATTCATATTCATACTAAATGTAGTGTCTATCCAAATTAGAGTCTTTGGTTTTATAAAAGAAAAAGGAGGTGAAACTTCTGATTACAACATATGGGCCACTTCGGAAGGTTGTAGTACTAAAATAACAATAATATAAAATCATTTCTGGACTAATTTAGAGTGTGTTGCCGTAGGAATCGGTCTGAGTACCAGAGGATGTCTGGCAACAAGTTGCCAGTCTTTGTCCTTCATTGCTATCTGCCTCTATCTTCAGTTCCTTCAAATTGAGGAAATACTCAGTAGCACGCGTTGCAGTTATTTCGATCCTGAGGTCTATAAGGCAAAGAGGCATCAGTTGTAAAATAAAATAAAAATAAATTACAAAAAAAACATGTCACAGAATTAATGTGCCACAGAAGCTGATGACATAATAATGTGTCTTCAAAGCCAGAAATTCTCCATTATGCTTAATTTGAGTTCTCTGAGCTTAAAGAATGAGAGTGGTTAAATTACTCCGTACTGTAGCTAGTTCAGCATAAACAATGGCTTAATAAATGTTGTCTTATTTGAGCCTATTCTTAGCAGACACACCCCAACAGCAACAAATGAACTTTGTGAAACTATTGTATTTAATATTTTCCAGTGGCACACAGAGTCATCCATAATTCTGAAGACAGATGTGATTTTGTGTGTAAAAGGTGAAGATCAATTTAATAGAGTTTCAAGTTTTATACAAGTTTTTAAGTGTTCCATTATTTTTTCTGCTGCTTTGTTTTAATAAATGATGGGTATATATTACACAGGAATATGTGAAATGTATATGTAATTTTATACTCTTGTTCCATGGTTCTAGTGTTTGCATGTCTTTTCTTATATAATCTAGCATAAAGGATTGGACTGATAAGCAAGTTCGCTACTCGCCTCCTTTCTGCTTCCTTCCTTCTCTCCTCCTTCTTGTGTAATTTTATCAAGGTCGAACCCAACAAGCCTTAGTTATTACATATTTGAAATGGAAATTTAATTGACGCTTATGTCCTGATGAACTGACCTTAGAAAATCCTTTTTGGTTACATTTATCATGGTCTATTCTTTTCAAGTCAATTGGCTAGTTTTGTTTGGCTATTTGCTCATAGACTTCTCTAGTAGCTTGCACATTTGGGAAATATTTTGAAACTCAAACACTTAGTCACGGTGATTGTTTGAATAAAACTTTAAGAAATGAGAACTTTTTATAAACTGTGACTCTAGTTTCAATTTCCAGTGTGGTATGCATGAGGAAGGGGTAACTATACTTAAGACCTTATAAAGTGGCATTTTCTGGACAATTATAGTTTATTGGATTTATAAAGGAAGAACAGTAGAGTCCAAAGTACAATGGACCAAGAGTTGGCCACTTATAGTCTAACCCTGGACTTCTCACTAAAGAACTGTGGACCTTTAGATAAGTTACATAAACTCCTTAGACCTTAGTTTTCTTTGGTTAACATTAAAGTTTTTAACAACAGGACATATTAGCTACTGCTTTAAAAATTTATGATTCCAGGAAAATGTTAAAAACAGCAGAAATGTCTCATCTAAAAAAGTAATCATAGACTGATTCCAATGCCATATTATATTTTTCACATATAACTCTCTTCATGTATTATAAGTAAAATGTTGGATATTGATAAATACTTCCTAATAACTTGGAAAATTTTGTCAACATAGATTTGGTGGGCTATGTGATTCAGTTTGACATGGGCTTGACATCACAAGATAACTATCAAAATATTTTCTTTACCATTTGCCCTGTGGAGTCCCTTTGAAATCTTTGTTTAGGAAAAATAATTCTGAGGCTAAAATTTAAGTGAAATTACAGAATGTCAATTAAAATAGTTAAATGTATAAGTGCTTTAATTAAAAAAATAGAAACTCAAAAACATCTTTTCTCTTTATCACTTTTGTTGTAATTCACATTTCAAAGATAAATGATCTGCATGCCTTTAAAAAGTCTTATAGTCAGAAAGGGAGAAAATATCTATTTTGCTTATATATAATCCTCTTAACATGCACATGCCAGATGGTGTTTCCTATCAGGTCAGAAATAATGAAGGAATCTGGCTTTAAATCTAAGAATCTGGGGGGAAATGAGTAACTAGGGATTATGTATTTGTAATAGCATTTTTCCATGAAATTCAACCATTTGTAATAATTTTTGATATGCTTCTGTCTGTGTGTGTGGATTTATTTTTACTTACTTCATTTCTATTATACCTTATTTGGATTCTGAAAGGTTATTTATGATGGGATTAGACATTTTATCAATCTTTGGATCTCTGTAGTCAAGTAATAATTTGACCTTCAGATATCTCAGACTGCAAGTTAGTAACTAGTCTAGAAAGTAAAAAAGCAACAACTCATGGGGAGGGAAAAGTAAATAGAAACTCTTATAAGTATGGAGGACAGTAGTATTTTTCTAATTCATTTTAAAGAAACTAATTATAATATTAAATAGTCTGAATTATTTTGCTAGAAAGAAATAAATTCATTTTATGTAAAAACAGCACATTTCATAAGCATAAACCTGACTGACTTTGGAGAATAAAGTTAGGCCATTGTATTGTGGGGTAAGCAGAAAATTGTACTCTTAATTAGCTCAATCCTTGTTATTATTGTCTTGATTTCTTTGACTTTATCTTAATAGATCATGTGATAATGTATGTCATTAGTTCACTTGATCCAAACTAATTTATTCCTGTATTCTACTAGTCACTCTGTATTTAATGTCTTTATATAACAATTGTTTGATTCTGTAGCCTTGACTGCTTCCATGCTTTAAAAAAGAGGACAAACATTTCAAGTAATACATGTGGCTGAATTATGCAAATCCAGCCTCCAACTCTGAGGAAAAAAAAAAAAAAAGACAAGTTTAAGTTTTACTTTCAACATGATAGCACAAGTTCTGTAGACCTGTTTCCCGGTGAAACTGGTCAAAAATTTCAAAATAATGATAATAATTTTCTAGAAATGGTCCTAGGGAAACATTCAGAATCTCTGAAATAGTTCTAAGGAAGGCAAGCATTGGTCATATAATGAATAAATTAAGTAACTTTCCAGGAAACTTGCTAAAACTATCATGCCCTCTCCCATTGATGGAACATTAAGCTCCTAAATTAGAGGTGTCATGTCACTCAGAGAAAAGTTTTATTACTCTCACCCTGTAACATAGAGAGCTTCATATTTCTTTCTGTTAGAACTGATTACATTTCAAAAAATGTGGAGAAGTTCAAGGTGAAGGATGGCCTCAAAAAACAGTGTTGTTATGGTGAAAGGCATTGGTAAGAGATTGGTAGATTCATTAGAGACACACTCTAACTTGCAAATTGATTACTTTGCTGGAGAGAACCAGGCATATGTGCACCTGGGAAGTACATAACTGGAGTGAGAACAAATCTCAGATATGGACTTCAGGAACTATACCTTCAAATGATCCAAAATTTGATTGTATCAGTCTGTCAAACAATTTATGCCCCAGAGCATTGTTGAAAATAAGCAGTGGAACTAACTGTAGTTAAGTATAGGAGACAGAGAAAGCTCTGCAAATTCACTGTCATCTCAGAGTCACTATGGGCTTATCTAAGATTCTGTTGCCTGAGTAGCAACATCAGATGCTTCTTGCTACAGGGGGTAAGAGTGAGGGATTGATAACTAAGGTAAAATAGACTTCATTAAAATAATCGCTAAGCACATAAATAGTTAATAACCAGTCCTTAGGGTGGGGGGGGTCCACAGAGTAGCTAAAAATAAATAACCTAAAGTGTCAAGTTTCCAATCAAAAAGATAATAGAACTGGGAAACAAAAAACAGACAAATATGGACTATACACAAGGAGTAAAAAGGGGACAGTAGAATCTGCCTGTGATCAAAGCCAAATGTGGGATTCAACAAAATCTTCAAAGTAACCATTATAAATATGTTTGAAGAAGTAAAGAAACAATGACTAAGGAAGTAAAGGAAGACAGGATGAAAATGTCACATCATATATAGACAATATCAACAAATATCAAAAGGGAAATAGAAATTATAAAAATGAACCAAATTAAATTCCTGGTGTTGAAAAGTACAATGACCAAAGTGAAAAAGTCAGTAAATTTGAACCAAATTAGTGATTTGAAAATAAATTAATGACGATTATACAATCTGAAGAATTAAGAGAAAACCAAATAAAGAAAAATTCAATGCAGAGAAATAAGAGACACTGTCAAGTGCACCAAGATATGCATAATGGGGGTACCATAAGGAAAGGAGAGAAAAGATTAGAAAAACTGTTTTAAAGATAATGTCCAAAAACTCCCCATGTTTATTGAAAACATTAATGTGCACATCTAGAAAGCTCAACAAACTCCAAATGAAATAAGCACAAGGAGATTCACAATCAGACACATCACAGGAAAAATGTTGAAAGTCAAAGACAAGGATAAAATCTTGCAAGCAGCAAGATAGAATAAATACTCTAATTTAGAAGAGAATTCAAATAAGGTTAGTAGCTGCCTCCCTCTCAGAAGCAGAGGAGGCTAGAAAGAAGTGGGATAAAACACTAGAAGTGCTCAAAGAAAAAAAGTCAATCAAGAACACTATACTGAGCAAAACTATATTTCATGAATTAAAAACAAAATAAACATACTCCTAAATAAGGAAAACCATGAGAATTTGTTGCTAACAAACCCACTTTACATGAAATACTAATGAGAAATCTTCAGGCTAACAGCAGTTGATCCCAGACAGTAACTTGAATTCATATGAAATTACAAGGAGTAATGGTAAAGATAATAATGAACTGTATAAGGTGATATAAGTGCACATTTCTCCTCCCTTTTCTCCTAACTGATTTAAAAAGCTATTAGATAAAACATTATGCATATAATATAATATTTGGTCTAGAATACATAGATATGCAATACATTTGGCAATAATTACATGAAGGAGGTGAGTAGAAATATAAGCTGTTCTAGCTAAGGAGTTAGTTCCAAATAGTAAGTAGATCCTCAGGAACAAATGAAGAGATCCAGGTATAATAAATAAGGTTGATTGGCAAAAAATGTTCTTATTTCCTCTCCTTTCTTCTCTTGGCTTCTTTAAAGATATAAAATTATATAAAGTAGTAATCGTAAATGAAGTGTTAAAATGCTTTTTAACATTTATAGATATAATAATTATAAAAATATAACAAAGTATAGAAAACAGAATAGTTATAGTAATAGCATTACTTACTGGAATTAAGTTAGAATAAATCTAAAGCTGATTCTGATATATTAAGATGTATTTGATAGGCTTTAGAGCAAACATTGACATAACTCACAATAATATAGTGACAAGATCATTAAAATAATTAAAGTGCTACATTAGAAAAATATTCAGTCACCAAAAAAAAACAAAAACAAAAAAAATCAAAGAGGTACCAAAACATTTGGGCACCTGGGTGGCTCAGTCAGTTAAGTGTCAGATTCTTTTCTTTTCTTTTCTTTTTAAGATTTTATTTATCTATTTGACAGAGAGATCACAGGTAGGCAGCAAGGCAGGCAGAGAGAGAGGAGGTAGCAGGCTCCCCACTGAGCAGAGAGCTCGATGCGGGCCTCGATCCCAGGACTCCAAGATCGTGATCTGAGCTGAAGGCAGAGGCTTTAACCCACTGAGCCACCCAGACACCAAAGTGTCAGATTCTTGATTTTGGTTCAGGTCATGATCTCAGGTTGTGGGATTGAGCCCCACCCCACCCTCATCATTGGTCTCTGCACTGGGCATGGAGGCTACTTAAGATTCTCTCTCCTCTCTTCCTCTGCTCCTCCCCTGCAAAAAAAAAAAAGGAGGTACCAAAAAAATACACATACAGAAAGAAAAAATGAAATGACAAACATGTCGTGTATAAAAAAATGTCGTGAAATGTGAATGAATGAAAAGATCCAAACAGAGGCAAAGATTTTAAGAATGGAACAAGCAAAACAAAACAAGATCCACCTATATGCTGTCTATGGAAGACACACTTTAGATTCAAAGATAAGAATAGATTGAAAGTAAAAGACTGAGAAAGGTATTTTACACAAATAGCAATCACAAGAAAGCTGAAGTGACTGTACTAATGTCACACCAAAAATAGACTTTAGAACAAAAAAAGATACCAGAAGTAAAGATGGACCTTTTATAATGATAAAGTGTTAACCCATCTATAACATATAAATATTATAAGCATATATGCACTAATATATATACCAAAGTACATGAAGCAAAAACTGACAGAGATGATGGGAGAAATTACAGAATTCACTAATAGAGACTTCTATATCTCATTCTTTCTTTCTCTCAATTTCAATAATAGTAGAACTAGATTAAAGATTAACAAGGAAATTGAAAATTTTAACAGCACTATAAAACCACTATATAACATTTGTACAAATACCTACTTAACAAACATCTATAGAGCATCTATATAGTATCTATAGAACTATATCCAGTAACAGTATATTATATATTCTTCTCGAGAACACATGGAACATTCTCCACTACAACCCACAGACTAGACCATAAACCTTCGTAAGTTTTAAAAGATAGAAATAATACAAGTTA
>PITA01001997.1:136928-175214 GCA_004023965.1 Spilogale gracilis
GCGCCTGGGTGGCTCAGTTGGTTAAGCGACTGCCTTCGGCTCAGGTCATGATCCTGGAGACCCGGGATCGAGCCCCACATCGGGCTCCCTGCTCGGCGGGAAGCCTGCTTCTCCCTCTCTCACTCCCCCTGCTTGTGTTCCCTCTCTGGCTGTGTTTCTCTCTGTCAAATAAATAAAATCTTAAAAAAAAAAAAAAAAAGAAATAATACAAGTTAAAAAATAAAGGCAGAAAGAAAGAATGCAAAGTATATTCTATGACTACAATGGAACAAAATTAGAAATTAATAGCAAAAGAAACTTAACATCTCACTAATATATGAATTAAGCAACACACTTCAAAATAACCAATGGTTAGATGAAATCAAAAGATGAATGAAAATAAAAATACAAAATATAAGATTTATGGGAGGCGATGATTAGAAAAAAATTTGTAGCACTGAATACATTTTTTAAAGAAGAAGAAAGATGTCAAACTAGCCTTCCATCTTAAAATGATGGAAAAAAAAAAGAGCATACGAAACTTAAAGCAAGCTAAAGGAAGGAAAAAAGTAAATAGAGCAGAAATTAGTGAAACAGTATAACAAATAAAGAATGAGAAAAACAATAATTAAACAGAGGATAGGAAAACAATAGCAAAAACAAAACCTGGTTCTTCTAAAAATCAACAAAATTAATCAACCTTTATCTAGATTGACCAAGAAAGAGAGAATACTCACATTACTAGAATCAGAAATGAAAGAGGGAATATAACTATTGACCTTACGAGGGGGAGGGGAGGCTTAGGAGATTATTATGAAAGAGTGTATGCCAATAAATCAGACTAATTAGATGAAATAGATAAGTTCCCAAAAAGACAAACTATGTAAATGGACCCACAAATAAATAAATCTGAATTGATATGTAAAGATATTGAAGCAGTAATAAAAATCTGCCCATAAAGAAAAGAGTGCAGGCCCAGATGGATTGACTGGTGAATTCTTTCTAGCAGTTAATGAAAAATTATTATCGGTTATTCACAAAGTCCTCCAAAAAATGAGTGAATACTTTATAACTCCTTTTATGAGGACAGTATTACCATGACACCAGAGTCATACAATAATAAGAAAAAAACCTGCAAACCAATACCTTTTTATGAATGTAGATGCAAAAATCCTCCAAAATAGTAGCAGACCAATTTGAGCAACGTATAAAATCAACTATACACCATGACTAACTGGTATTTATCTCAAGAATGTGACTTGGTTTAACATCTAAAAAGCAATTCAAGTAATACATGATATCAAAACTAAAAATCCCAAATCACATGATCTTCTCAATAGACATAAAAAAAAAATTCTGCAAACTCCAGCATTTTTTCATTATAAAAACACTCAACAAAGTAGGATAAAAATCCTACAGTTGATAAAGGGTATCTGTGAAAAACCTACAACTAATATCATACTTACTGGTGAAAGACTGATGCTTTTCCCCTAAGATTAGAAGACAAGGATATCCATTCTTTGTACTGGAGGTTCCAGGAAGGACAATTAGGAAAGAGAAATAGATAAAACACTCCCAGATTAGAAAAGAAGTAAAACTATTTCCATTCTCATAATCTTGTATATAGAAATCTTAAGGAATCTAATAAAATAATATTAAAATTTATAAATTATTTCAACATGCATGTAAGAGATTCTACATGCATGTAGATTTCTACACACTTGCAATTAATAGATTTCTACACACTTGCAATTAATAATCAAAATGAAATTTAAAAATATTCTCATTTATAATAGCATCAGAAAATAATTCAATACTAGGAAAAAATAAACAAAATTCAAAATTCATATTCTGAAAACTGCAGAACATTGTTGAAAGAAATTAAAGATCTAAATAAATAAACACCTCATGTACATGGATTAGAAAACTTGAAACTGTTAAGATGTCAATACTCCCCAAATTTATCTACAGATTCAACATAATCACTGTCAGATTCCCTGCTGACTTCTTGGTCGAAATTCATGTGCTTATTCTAAAATTTATATGGAATTGTACAAGATCTAAGATGGCCAAAGCAATCAAGTAAAAGATGATTAAAATGGAAAACTCACAGTTCACAATTTCAAACCTTAGTACAAAGCACTAGTAATCAAGACAGTATGGCATTCAGATAGGATAGACATATAGATCAATGCAGTAGAAATGAGCAATGAAAAATAAACCTATAGCGGGGCGCCTGGAAGGCTCAGTTCATGATCCCGGAGTCCCAGGATAGATCCCCGCATCCGGCTCCCTGCTCGGCAGGAAACCTGCTTCTCCCTCTCTCACTCCCCCTGCTTGTGTTCCCTTTCTAGCTGTGTTTCTCTCTGTCAGATAAATAAACAAAATCTTAAAAAAATAAATAAAATAAACAAACCCATATATCTGTGTTCAATTGATTTTGAAATTGTGCCAAGATGATTTAATGCGGGGATTGACAGTAATTTCAAAAATAGCAAGGGAACAATTGGACAGCCACATACAAACAATGATGTTGGACTCTTGCCTCATACTACATATCAAAATTAACTTGAACCAAAGGCTAAATGTAAGATCTAAAACCGTAACACTTTTAGAAGGAAACATAGCGGTAAATTTTGTTTCCTTGGTTCGGCAGTGGATTATTATATATAGTACCAATAACATGAGCAACAAAAGAAATATATAAATTGGAATTTATCAGAATTAAAAACCTGTGCTTCAAAGGATACTATCAAGAAAGTGAAAAGCCAACACAGAGATAAGAGGAAATAATTATCAGTCATATATCTCATAAGGGACTTTATGTACAATATACAATGAATTTTTACATCTTAGTAATAAAAAGGTAAATAACCCAATTCAAAAATGGACAAAGGTTCTGAAAAGATACTTCTCCAGAGAAGATATACAAATGGCCAATAAGCACATACACAGGTGCTCAGCATCATTACTCATCAAGGAAATGCAAAGCAATACCACAATGAAACACCGTTCCACATTCACTATGATAGTTGGAATCAAAAAGTCAGATAATCAGAAGTGTTGATGAGGATGTGGAGAAATGTCATAACCCTTATATTTTCCTAGTTGGATTTTGAAATGGTGCTGCCACTTTGGAAAACAGTCTAGCAATTCCTCAAAAGATTAGGCTTAGAGTTAGCATATGACCCAGCAATTCTACTTTTAGGTAAATATCCCAGAGCAAAGAAAACATGTATCCACACAAAGACTTGTACATTAATGTTTATAGCAATGTTATTTGTAATAACAAAAAAATGGAAACAACCAAAATGTCCATCAGTGAATGAATAAATAAAATATAATCTAGTATAATCATGTAACAGAATATCATTTAACCATGAAAAGGAATAAAGTATCAACCTGTACTACAACATAGATGAAACTTAAAACATTATACTAAGTGAAACAAGCAAGTCACAAAAGACCACATATTATATGATTCTATTTATATGAAATATCCAGAACAGGTAAATCTACAGATAGAAAGTAGATTAGTAGCTACTGGAAAAATAATGGGACTGGGAGTTAAGGAGTGATAAAGGGACAATATCTAAATGATATGGGGAATCTTTCTGAGGCAATAAAAATGTTCTAAAAGTATGTAGTTTTGGTGTACACAGCTTGAATATACTGAAAAACTTTGACTTGTATACTTTAAATGTGTGAATTGTATAGTATGTGAATTGCATTACAATAAAGCTGCAAAAAAAAGTCTCTGTCCCAGGAATAGTGGTTTAACTTCTTCTTAAAAGGATGTAATGTAATATTTCAGTCTAGAAAGTCTATAAGTGGACAAAAGTATGATTAACTTCCCCTTCTCTTCCTTCAAGCCATCTCTTATTCATTATGAGCAAGAGGAACTTCCAAAGTAGATCAGGTCTTTATTCCATTAGCATTTGGCCTTTGGTCACTTCACAGCACACAAAAAATCTTTTGTTGGCAAACATCTTAGACCACCAACAAATTCACCTATGAAGTTAAGCAAATATCACTGTGGTTTTTACTTTTTTTTTCTTAGAGTGATATTTTAATTTAACTATCAACTGCTTTTGCAAGATGGATTTAGCATTGAGCCTCACAGAGTAATCTTGATGAAGATTTATAACTTTGTAAATCTGTGACCTTGTAAGTATAACTCTAAGCTAATTTAGGCTAGATCTTAAATTTATTATCTATTTGGAAAAGATTTCAAATTCTTTCAGCATTTCCTTTAAATAAGCCAGTACATTTGTTTTTCTGTTATCTATTTGGAACACATTAATATTAGAATACCTCATATGGAAAAATGATTATTCTTTTGCTTAAATTCTTTTGGAAGGCTCAAATCTTAGGAACCTGGTAGGTGTTATCTTTGTGTTTATGTGACTCTATCCACCAAATAAAACTTAGTTTATTTCAAAGCCAAATGAAATCTATTATTTATTAGTAAAGGTCTTAATAGAAAACAGATTAAACACTCAAATTAGAGTATCTTGTGGAGGGTTAACTTACCAAGGGACTTACTGTAAGATAAGGGCAGGAACATGGAGTCATATGCAGTACAGTTGTCACCACCTATCCATCAGTGAATAAAGAAAGAAAAAGAGAAAAGGAAAATGAGAAAAAGAGAATTTTAGAGAATAGGCTGCCTTGAAAGATGTATAGCTTTCTGTCAAGAGCCTAGCAAAACTGTGAGGAATTCACAGAGAGGAAAAGGGAATAGATGGCTTGAACCCTATGTGGAACATATCATACAAGCCTGTATGTGGAAGAGTGATGCCATCATTTTTTTGCTCATATAACTCATGCTTTAAGCTTGTTTTGACATCTCTTCTGCTGTTTTCCATTTATGTTCTAAACAAGTCTTTGGAATTCCCAGGGTGATTGTTCATCATAGACTTTTATGTAAATCTGATATGATCATTCATTGACAGTAGTCAGAAAATTTTGTAATACTTTTTGGTATGTTCAGATTAACCACAAAAAGTATTATTGATGATTGCTTTTCTAAAGGTTGATGAAAATGGTAAAAGGTGAAATCATGAGAACTGAGCTAGTGTACTAGCTTCAGAGATGTGGCATGTAGAAAAAAAATCCATGGGTCAGGGAAGCACACAAATATCTAAGCATTAAATTCAATTAAAGACAGAAAATTAGTTGAAATAATTATTAAAATTACTGGAAAAGATAGTATTATTTATAAATAAAACTTTGAATTGTTTTCACATTTTAAAATTTCATATCCAAATACCACTTTAGATTTATCAATTTTGTTTATCTTTTCAAAGAATCAGCTCCTGGTTTCACTTAGCCAGACTCAACAAGAAAAAAAGAGAGAGGACTCAAATTAATAAAATTAGAAATAAAGGAGGAATAACAACCAACACCATGGAAACACAGAAGATTATAAAACAATATGAAAAATCATGTGCCAATGACTTGGACAGCCTAGACATGGATAAATTCTGAAAAACATAAACCTTCAAAACTGAATTTGGAATAAATAGAAAATTTGAACAGACTGATGGCTAGTAATGAAATTTAATCACTAATCAAAAAACTCCCAACAAACAAAAGTCCAGTACCAGATGACTTCCCAGGTGAATTCTGCCAAATTTCAAAGAAAAGCTGATACCCATTAAAGTGGAAGAGGAAAACAAGTTTCCAAATTCATTCTATGAGGCCAGCATTACCCTGACTCAAAAAACAGATAAAGACACAAACAAGGAAGAAAACTATAGGCCAATATCTCTGTTGAACATAGATGTAAAAATCCTCAACAAAATATTAGCAAACCAAATTCAAGAATACATTAAAAAAATCATTCACCACCATCAAATGGGATTTATTTCCAGGATGCAAGGGTGGTTCGGTATTCACAAATCAATCAATGTGATATATCACATTAAAATGAGAAAGGATAAAAACATTTATGCAGAAAAAGCATTTGGAAAAGTATAACATATATTCTTGATTAAAAACTCTCAACAAAGTAGGTTTCAAGGGAATATGCCTCAACATATTAAAGGTCATATTTGAAAAACACACAACATACTGAATGAAGAGAAACTGAGAGCTTTTCCTCTAAGATCAGGAACAAAACAAGGATGTCCAGTCTCACCAATTTTATTCAACATAGTAATGGTAGTCCTAGCCACAGCTGTCAGGAAGGAAAAAGAAATAAAAGGCATCCAAATTGATAAGTAAGAAGTAAAATTGTCAGTATTTGAAGATGACATGATACTCTATATAGTGATCCCAAAAGATGCCCCCAAAACACTACTACAAATGAATTCAGTAAAGTTGCAGGATACAAAATAAATGTACAGAAATTGCTTGCATTTCTATAGATCAATAATGAAGGAGCAGAAAGAGAAATTATGAAAAGAATTCCATTTATAATTGCAACAAAAATGAAATACCTAGGAATAAATTTAACCAAGGAGGTGAAATATGTATACTCCAAACACTAAAACATTGACAAAAGAAATTCATGACCCAAACAAATAGAAAAATTGTCCATGTTTACAGATTGGACTAACACGTATTGTTAAAACATTTACACTACCCAAAAGCAATCTCCAGATATAAGGTAATTCCTATCAAATTACCAACAACAGTCTTCACAGAACCATGCCAGATAAACCTAAAATTTTATGGACCCACAAAAGACCCTGAATCACCAAAACAATCTCGACAAAAGGAGAACAAAGCTGGAGGCATCATAATCCCAGTTCTCAAGGTATACCACAAATCTACCATAATCAAATCAGTATGGTACTCACACAAAAATAAATCAGTGGACTATAGATCAATGGAACAGAATAGATACCCCAGAAATAAAGCCATACATAAAAGGTCAATCAAATTACAGCAAAGGAGGCAAGAGTATACAATGGGGTAAAGAGAGCTTCTTCAACAAATGGTGCTGATAGAAGTGAATATCTACATGCAAAAAAATGAAACTGGATGACTTACTTACACAATACTAAATAAAAAAATAGGTAAACTCAGAATGGATTAAGGACCTAGATGTGACACCTGAAACCATAAAATTTCTAGAAGAGAACATAAGCATTAATTTCTTTGACATTGGTTGTAGAAACATTTTTTAAGGTATGTCTCCTCTGGCAAGGGAAACAAAAGCTAATTAAACTATTGGGACTACACCTGAATAAAAAACTTTTGTACAGTGAGGGAAACTACCAACAAAACAAAGGCAGCCCACTGAATGAAAGAAGATGTTTGCAAATGATATTATCCACTAAGGACATAATATCCAAAGTATGTAAAGAACTTATATAATCCAACACTAAAAAATAACAATAATCCTCTTAAAAATGGGCTGAGATTGGGGCACCTGGGTAGAGCAGTTGGTTAAGCATCCACCTCTTGGTTTTAGCTCAGGGTGTGATCTCCTGATCCTGAAGTCAAGCCCCATGTGGGGATCTGTGCTCCGTGTGGGGTCTGCTTAGGACTCTCTCTCTCCCTCTCCCACAGCCTCTTTATCCCAAAATAAATAAATAAATCTTTAAGAAGAATGGGCAGAGGCCCTGAATAGATATCTTTCCAAAGAAGACATACAGATGGCCAACAGATACATAAAAAGATGCTCAGCATCACTAATCATCAAGAGAATGCAAATCAAAACCACAGTATAACCTTATATCTGTCAAAATGGCTGAATAAAGAAGACAAGAAATAATGAGTGTTGGTGAGGATGTGGAGAAAAAGGAAACCTCATGCACTATTGGTGGGAATGCAAATTGGTACAGTCATTGTGGAAGCAGCATAGAGGTTCCTCAAAAAATTAAAAATAGAAATATGGTATGATCTAGCAATTTCACTAAGGGATATTTACACAAAGAAAACAAAAACACAAATTAAGAAAGATATATGCACCCTTATGTTTTTTACAGCATTATTTACAATAGGCAAGACATAGAAGCAACCCAAGTGTCCATCCCTAAATGAATAAATGAAGAAGATGTGATTTATATACAAGCAGTAGGATATCACTTAGCATAAATTAATATAATCTTGCCATTTGCAACAACATAGATAGATCTGGGGGAAAAATGCTAAGTGAAATAATAAATCAGTCAGAGAAAGACACATACTTTTCACTCATGTAGAATTTAAGAAGCAAAGCGAATGAACAGAAAAAAAGAGGACAAACAAAAAAACAGGCTCAAATACAGAGAACAAACTGGCTGCAGGGCCTGGGAGGCATGCGTAAAATATGTAAAGGGTGTTAAGAGTCCCCTGACCTTCATGAGCACTGAGAAATGTACAGAATATTTCAATCATTATATTGTATACCTAAAACTAATATAATTTAGAAAAAGTTTCCCTATATGAAATACCCATGGTCTGAAAATAAGGCATCATCATGCCCATTATCCCGCCCCATAAGAACTTGTGCTAATGGAGAATATTGGTCCATTCAGTGAATTTTTTACATGTTTTTATATTTAGGAGAAATGTATTGATTATATAATATTCAGTGTCATGCCAAAGTGACAAAGTCTTGTTAATTAAAAAGAGGCATTTTAGTATCCTCACACATATTTTTTAGATATATAATGCACTTTGGAGCTATAAGGGGCCTTAGAAACCCTCTAGCCCTTTCTCTTATCATTTGTTATATAGGTTGGAATGTAAGAAAAAAGGGACTTTATCAATCCATTCAAGTTCTCATTCAGTAGGCAAATGAAATAGGTTAGAGGTTCAGGAGAATTTTTTAAAAAACAATACATTTTTGTGTGGTTTTATTATTATCTATAATATATAAAACTTTAAATAAATAGAAAATATATAGTGTTGAAAAGGAACAAAATACCATTCGTGATTCCATATTTCACAGATAACCATTCCCAGCACATGCTTCAAGATACAGACCTTTCACTTTATTTTCTGCATAAGCACATCTCCCTCCCCAAAACCCTTCCACACGTTCATTGACAAAAGTGGCAACTTACCATTTATATTTCCATAGCCTCATTTTTCCTTCTATAATTTGAGTTTGTAAAACTATTTTCAACCAGATTTATTACTCATGCCATAGCAATATACTAGTATGGCCTTAAGAAGTCCAAAAAACTTGGACATGACTGAGATTTATGTATTTTACCATATCTTACCAGTGTCATTTTACTTCTTCTAAAACATATCCCTTACCTCCAGCTTCTGATGAGGTTAACAAGTTTAAGAAAGAAATTTTATCAAAACTCTCTTCCCTTATCATTTTTGCCTATCATGGCATTATTCCTCATTTCCTTCAGAGTATTCATTAAAATTTGCAACTGTATGTTTTCGTTTCTTTCTTCATTCCTTCCTTTCTTTCTTTTTCTTTCTTTCCTTCCTTCCTTCCTTCCTTCCTTCCTTCCTTCCCTCCTCTTTCCCTCTCTCTCTCTCTCTCTCTCTCCCTCTCTCTCTCTCTCTCTCTCTCTCTTTCTTTCCTCTTTCATTTTTGTATACTTAGTTTCTGTTTTAAATCTGTTACCCTTATTAGACAACAAACTCCAGGAAGACAAGAATGAGATCTACCATTTTAATCCTTTAAAGTCCTAGCACAGGATTGACACAGAGTAGAAGCTTGGTTATTACTAATAAGTGAATCTGCAAACCAGTCTGCTTACAGAAATAATATCCAGGCCATGTGTACACAGTAGCACACATATAGAGGGAAACAAGCTTTAAATTGTATAAACAATATGTTTGAAAATGCTTGACTTTTGCGAATACATGAATGCCTTTCAAGTCTTCTTTTTCACCTCCATATTATTTAAGTGCACAGAGAAATTACATTGGTAGTAACCTTATTAAGTCAGAGCTTGAATTCAAAATCTGAATCTCTCCCTGCAAATCTTGGTAGCACCGTTAATTAATTAATTAGTTAGTTAAGCTGGTTAGTTAACTCTGGGTCTCCTCTGTAAAATGGAGATAATACTAGTACCTACTTTATGGGATTATTTGAGGATTAAATGAGATAAACCATGGAAAATGGTTGTATATTAACTGTATTTAGCAAATGCTCGAAATATTAATGATAATATTAAATCCTTATTATTCTGGGCTCATCTGCAAAAACAGACTGGTAGAAAATTTGATAGCAAGGGAATTTTCATTTAAAAGATGGAAGAGGAAAAATGACTAATCTATATTATCACTCCAGGCCCCTGCCCTTTATGAAATACTTTTAACATATTTTACCCTTGAGGGAAATGTAGCTCAAAACTTTAATTTTCTCCCAGGTCAGTAACTACCTTGTCCTGCCTGCATACCAATACTGCAGGTATCTCTCTTGTGATATTGTTTATATTTGCCCTAAATTGAAGTAGTCTTCTTGTTTACCCAGTATGAAAAATCTCACTACTGGGGCGCCGGGTGGTTCAGTCATTAAGCATCTGCCTTTGGCTCAGGTCATGATCCCAGGGTCCTGGGATTGAGGCCCACACCAGGCTCCTTCCTAGGCAGGAAGCCTGCTTCTTCCTCTGTCTCTCCCCCTGCTTGTGTTCCCTCTCTTGCTGTGTTTCTCTCTGTCAAATAATATAAAATAAAATAAATAAAATAATAAAATAAAATAAAATAAAATAAAATAAAAAAGAAAATAGAAAAGAAAAATCTCACTACATCCCTCAGCCACCAAGCAAGTGTCCATGCCTTCCTCAATAATGCACTCAAAAGCTGTCTCTAAATATAGTCACTGGTTTCATGTTTTCTCTTACCATTGGCCATCATAAGTGTAGGTCTTTATAGATCAGTTCCTCCAGTTGACCATGAACTCCTTTGACTTGCTTAGCAACATCCCAGAATGCAGATAGTGCTTCATAAATGTTGAGTGAGAGGAAAAGCAAAGAAATGTGAGAGGGAGGGAGACACAAATGGAAGCCAAGACAGTACTACAGGATTCTAAAATCCAAGAAGCCATCTGTGGAATTTCCTCTCAATTCAGTGCCATATTTCCTTACAACTTACTGATTTGAAGTTAATTTAAGTGAGAACAAAGCAGTTCATGTACTTAATCCTCTCTTGATATTTTTAAAATTGTGCTCCCTTCTTATGGAAAGAATCAGGTACTACATCTGAACCTTTATTATTTGTTCTGTTGTAATTATGTGGCAGAAGAGAGCAAAATACAAAGAAGCAATTTTTAAGAGAAAATTTTTTTCTTTTTTTTTAAAGATTTTATTTATTTATTTGACAGAGAGGTAGATCACCGGTAGGCAGAGAGGCAGGCAGAGAGAGAGGGGGAAGCAGGCTCCCTGCTGAGCAGAGAGCCAGATGTGGGCCTTGATCCCAGGACCCTGAGATCATGACCTGAGCTGAAGGCAGAGGCTTTAACCGACTGAGCCACTCAGGTGCCCCAAGAAAAAAAAAAATTTCTAACTAATAGAGTAAAATATGTTTGCAGAAAAGGGAAGAATATGGAAAAGTAAAACAACTAAAATGAGAAATATGTATGTACACTACTACCCAAAAATAACTGCTATCTAACATTTCTGTATATTTTCTTTCTTAACTTTTTTTCTTTTATTTATGTTGCAGTGTACAACCAAAACACATGGTTCTTCAAAATTTATTTCGAAAATATGAAATTATAACAAATTTCTTTGAAAACATGAATGTGAAATGGCACATGAAATGTGATGTTATAAATGAATGAACAACCCGAAAATAAGAGTAAGACATATTCAAGAAAGTGAACACTTATATTTACTGTCATAAATGAAGACAAAAATAACAACAGAGAGAGCTGGGGTGGGCAGCAGGGAGAAGATAATCTGGGGTTGTGTAGGCTCTGCCAAAGGTTCAGGGTTCTATCCTAGGGTACACTGAAGGACTAAGTATTTTTAAGCAGAGAAGTGATGCCATCATATCTGCATTTGAGGGAGATAGAGTAGATATGGGGCAGCCATTTGGGAAGCTATTCTAATTACTTTGGAGTAGGAGGGTGGTATCAGAGATGAACAAAAGCAAATAAGTATGAGGAAGGGAAAGGAAGAGAAGGGAAAGGAAGAGGAGAGAAACATGTGTAACATCACTATACTAATAACCAGGAAAATGCAAGTTTAAACAATGAGATACTATTTTTTTTCTTCTGTTTTACTGGACATAGGGAAGAAAAGTTCATTCCTATCAATTATTGGCTATAATTTAAGGAATATTATATTCTCCATACTCTTATGCTGAGAATATAAATTGTATGTCTACTGCCACAGTTTCATGAATGCTGGCAGAAGATACATGAATCCTGAGTTAGAGATGAAGTATAGTTCATTACTCATAACAATAGAAGTAACTAGAATATCAGCCTTTTTGTACTTGTTCCCCAAACTCCCAGTTCCCACAGGACAACACAAAGAGGGCCAGAGAACATCTGCCTATGCAATGGATTGTATTGCAGGACAACTTTGTTGAGCTTGGAGGAAAAATTATCATACTGCAAAATAATCCTGCCTCCCTTTTGCTCCAGAAGGAGACATGTTATTTTTCAAGACTCTTTACTATTCATCTTCGAAAAGATCATGCAGAAAAAGAACAAAGCCTTAGTTGCCAGACAAACAAAAATGTGGCAAATCCTTGGAGAATAGCCTTCCAATACAATTTAAGAGTATAATCTGGCAATGTCTTTTAAGACTGTATACTTCAACCTTGAGAAATGCTCATAGAAAGCTCTCTATAAAAATATTCATTGCACCATTTTAATAGAAAAAAAGAAAAAGCCTGACTTTAAATAGAAGAAAGTCTAATAGTGGACTGTTCATACTGTGGTATTTTCTGCATTAATTAAAATGAAACAAATCTATATATACAAACATATCTCCCCAGAGCATATTTTTGTCGGAATACGACAGATTACAGAGTATGTTACTTTTTTGTTTCGTTTTGTTCATTAAAAACTGACATATAAACCAATCTATATATTTGAAATTGAACTTATGCATATATGAGTACATATAAGAATAGGCAAGATATTTGGATGAATATACACAAAATCCATAATTAATTTAACCTCTGGATAGAGAAAGAAGATGGGCAAGGATTGGGAGCTATGGTGAAAGTTCCCGTTTTGTATGAAGGACATATTCATGTACAATTTGTTAATTGGAAATTCCTGGCTATTGATAGATTTGGGAAAAGAGAAAGAAAATGTCAAAGGTGACTTAAGTTATCTGGCTTAATCAATTGGGTGAATGTTACTGAAATTTGGAAGGGTTGAGAACTTTGGGAAATGAATAGGTATTTTGGAGAGAGTGGAAATGATGAGTGAAGTTCAGAAGTGTTGGATTTGAAGTACTTCTGAGTCATCCAACTTCAAATGCTGGGTGAACAGTTTCTTGTTAACACCTGAATTTTAGAAGACCAGAGATTAAAATGCGTGGGTCAGCTGCAAAATGGAGTTAACTAAAGCCATGTAGGTGAATGAAAATTTCTAAAAATAGAATATAGTGGAAAGAGGACCAAGATAGAGCCCAGTGACATTCCATTCTTTCATTGCTAAACAGAGAAAACAGGGAGATAAAAGAAGACCAAGAATAAGTGTCCAGGGATGTAGGAATAAGTGAAGCCAAACAAAACATAGGAATGAGTGTCACAAAAGCAGAGGTTAAGGAAAGAGACTGCATGAAATCATAGTGGTCACACAAGCCAAATGCTGCTGAAGTATCTAGGAGAATAATGAAGTACTTTGATTGTAGCAACATGAAGGGACATGACTTAAGAAGTAATTGGTGAATTCTAATGAAATGTTGAGGAAAGTAGCCCGAATGTAATGGTTTGGGTGGCGAGTAGGAGGGGGGAAAGGGAAGAAACCCGAGAAGATGTTTGGTTGAAGAGGAGGAGAACAATGGTGAAGGTGTCCATTGTAGGGAAATAGATCATCTAGAGGTTTCATCTAAGGAAAGAAGAATCCTGAGTGGCTTTAAATTCAGAGAGGAAGGATCCAGTGGAGAGGGAGGGTACATTAAAAAATCAGAAAAAGGTGAGGCCACAAATCAGGAGGAGATGGGCTTGTTTTATAAAGACCCATAAAGCTGGTCTAGCAGGAAGCAGAAGCAAAGGGGAAAGGGTAGGTGCTGATTTATGTAGGCTCTAAGATGGTAGAATGTTAAAGTCAGAGCCATTTGCTGACTTATACTTTCTCTGCAGTAGTTGGCATGGGCATATATTGAAGGTGGGGTTAGGGATATTTGCAGATTTGAAGAAAGGGGCATAATCCTTGTGTAGAATGGTTTCTTGGTTATATGAAGCTTCGTGTTGTGGAGACTACTGAATGGAGTACCTCCATCATCCTCACCCAGCATACGGATCGATCCTGAAAATCACATGTATGTTGGGAATGTGGATTGAGCCAAGTCACATTAAAACTCTGTAATGATTCTTGCAACACATTAAAAATTGGTTCTTTTCCTGGCAATAATGTTTAAAGACATAATTTTAAACTGAAGAATTAGCCGTCTCCACATTATGCATATGAATATGTGTCTAGCTCATACTGAAAAGACAGAGCAGCCATCTTTTTGGAGTGCTGTCTGCTAATCAGTCTTGTAGAATTGGCTGGCTGCCCTTGGACCTGAAAAGAGTTCCTGTTTGCCTTTATGTTGAGTTAAAGAGTCGGGCATTTGCCCCGAGTGATGGAGGCATCGCTACTTCTTGCTTGGCCATTGCACCACCAGATGTATCATATAAATACTCTAATGGATAGTGGTGGACGAGGAACATAGGAGATAATCTGATGCAGGCAGATGCTAGCAGTCAAGATTACTCAAGCTGTATTGAAATTTCCTTTGCACCTGGCACTGGAGGTGTTAGCCATGCCAGTTCAATCCCCCCAACACAGATGTTCTTGTTGTACCACTTTGTATGTATAACATTTAGGTTTCTGTTCAGCTTTGCCATAGTACACATAAATACTGTAATCCAAAGACCACCCATTTATTAGTGCACCTGCAACTACAACCAGATTTCTTTCATTCTTTTCGATGAATGTGCAACATTTTTTTAAATGAGACAGTCATAGGGTGAATAACCTTTTGTATCTGTCAGATAGCTCAACAGAGTGATGATGATGATGATAAAAATAATACCAGATCTAAAAAGAAACACAAAAGAAAATAGTGTTCCTAAAAAATGGAGATAAACTGAGCTTTGTTTAAGCAAATGAAACATTGTTAACTTCTATTTTAAGCTTTGCTTTATTGTTTATTAGTGAGGAAATAGATTATTTAAAGAGATTATTTTTCTCAAAGCTATAGTGTCATTTTTTTTCTTCAAATGGGGTTTTGATAGAGCTTACCTCTTAAGAAGCAGGTTTTCCTGTATGTGAACCTCTGAAACCCCCATTTTAAATTAATAGGAGTGGAGCTTTGTACAGCTGAAGACTGGATCTGACCTCCTGAATATGGGATAAAAAAAAAAAAAAACCTTTGGAGGGAGGGAAGATCATTACCCCAGAGAATAGCCTTGTGTAGTTGCTGCCCTACTGAAGTGGGGAAAGGGCATCAGAATGTTTTGATCTTGTTTTTATAGTTGCATGCAGTGGCTGTGTCTTTCCAAATACCTAATTTTGAAATATATTGCTCTATGAAAAGGAATCTCAGTGCTACTTAATTTTGGTTTGGGGGAGATGGAACTGCGTTTCATTATTCATTTGAAACAAATAAATGTTTAAACATGAGCACCATTTTAAAAATTGATGAGTGGTGATGGTTTTTAAAGTTTTTTTTTTTTCATCAGTGGTAATAGTTTTCCAGGTTTATACTCATGTCCTGCGTGTTTTCCACTCTGCTCATAGACATAGTTGTATTTCTGTTTGAGAGTTACACATTGTCCCACAGGGAAAAGAGAATATGTTGTTATATCAGTATTACCCTGGTAATTTAGTAATCTGTAGTATAGAATATAGGCGTCTCATAAACCAGCTAATCAAGGGACGGAGCAGAAAGAAGAGAATACAAAAGAAAGAATGAAGCAGCAAAGGGGTAAATGAAAAAAATAAAAGTGAAAACTAATCATATCCAGATGGCTGTGAATGTCCTTTTGTTTATTTCTGACAATTCTTGGGGTACTAGGATAGGACTGAGCAAACATGGGCAGTGAATTCAGTGATTACGTAGAGAATGTAGCTAGCTGCTGAGATTACCTACTACTCCTGTATTCCAAAATTAAATGTATAAGGCTGGAATGCAGAAAAATGAAGAAAGAAACAAATAAATGCCAGTTTCTTAAGATATTCTAAAATTAATGCGACCATTTGAACACTTCATTTGGGAATATTTTTTAAAAAAATATTTTATTTATTTACTTAACAGAGAGAGTGAGAGAGCATAAGTAGAGGGAGCAGTAGAGACAGAGGGAGAGGGAGAAGCAGGCTCTCCACTGAGCAGGGAGCCCAGTGCTGGGCTTAATCCCTGGACTCTGGGATCATGACCTGAGCCAGAGACAGACGCTTAACCCACCTGAGCCACCCGGGTGTGAACTCTTGTGTTCAGTACAGAAATACTAGCATTTGTGTACACACAGACACAAAAAAATAAGAGGAAGAGGAAAGGAGAAAAATTATAAAGAGGGAGAAATTGGGGCTGTCTGGCAATCCCTGGCATCCAAAAACATGGGTGAGAGCTCTTTGAAATGGAAGTTGAACTCCTGTTCTTTATTCCAGCCTCCTCCTGAAAATGTGAGGGTTAGATAGAATATACTTCTTTATCTTACACTGATCTATGTTCCCTTCCAAGTTTTTAAGGAGTTCTACTACTGAACTCCCACCCCAGTTCAAAAATCCAGAACACCAGGAACTATTCCTGTTCCATCCTTGGAATTCTTTTCTGGTACAACATAACGTCATTATCATTTACGATGTTAGCAAGCAACTACCGAGTATCTGTCCTGCACCAAGCACAGTGCTAAGAATGTTGACAATATTCTCATTAGGTATTTTTATTTCATTTTATAGGCAAAGGGACAGGTGCTTGCAAAGATTAATTTTTTTTTTTCAAGATCACACAATTAACAATTAAGGAGTAACAGTCTGGACCCAGACTCCTATTATAAAGCTTGCATGTGTAATCACTACAAAACTTGATGGAGAAGTATATAGAGTTTTACAAAATGTTGTGGAAATATTCAAGGGTCACATGCGAAATTGTGTCAATAAGTCATTAAGTTTTGAGGTTGTTAATTTTTAAAAATCTATTTTGCTTTAAAGATAAAACATTGGAATCCATTTATTTCTTTTGTTCCACATTTATGGCCTCACCCTCACTGTGTTTGTGTCCTAGTTCCCAAGTACAATAAGGGAGTGGAACTAAAAAGTTTGCCATTTCAGTATAAATATCATAGTTTTACTTTGACACAGATATCATCCAGAGTTTCTGGTTGCAAACAATAGAATCATGCCTTGCTTGTGTAAGAAAAAAAGAAATGTCTATATATTAGTAGCCCCACGGTCTCTCCAGCGGATGGAGGATCATGTTTAAAAGCCACTCAGCCAGAAACCACACACAAAGTAATCACCTGATGTACCATAGGGAACTTCCTTGTCATTGCTTCTGTGCGGGAGTATAACACGTTAATGTAGAGATATTAGAGACAGGATACTACCCCTGGGACTTCTGACACTACCCCTTCAGAGAAAAGAATATCTCCATGCCATCCTGGCCAGAATCATTTCTTCTGTCACCTCCTCCTTCAGGCCACTCATTTCCAAACTACAGTCTCACTTCTGTGCACCTGATTGGCAAAACATAGGTCACATACTGGTTGATCACAGTCTAATGGGTCACATTCTGATGGGTCACATGCTGATAGATCACATGCTGACCCCATAGGAGGCAGAGAGAGTGAGCTTCCGCCTTCTACTGAAGCAGAATTTATATTCATGAAACATTGCTTAAAAAGTATTGGGTAGAATTTTCAAGGATGTGGCAAGAACTGGAGAGTATTATGCTGAGCAAAATAAGTCTGTCAGAGAAAGACAAATACCATATGACTTCATTCACATGTGGAACTTAAGAAACAAAACAAAGGAGCAAAGGGGGAGGGAAAGAGAGAGGCAAACCCAGAAACAGACTCAACTATAGAGAGAGCAAAGCCGTTACCAAGGGGGAGGTGGGTGGGAGGGTGGAGGAAATAGGTGATGGGGATTAAGGACTGCACTTGTTTCAATGAGTACCAAGTGATGTATGGAAGTGTTGAATCTCTATATTGTATACCTGAAACTAATATTACACTATATGTTAACTGGAACCTAGAAAAAAAAAACTAAAAAAAAAAAAAATCCCACTCCTAATAAAACACAGGACAAATGTCTTCAACACCCAATAAGAGGAACAATATAATAAGAGAAAGGTTAATTAAAAGTTATTGGCAACATCTGCAGCCTCCCTCTCATTTTTATCTGTATCATATCTTTCTCTTACTTGGATATTTGCTAGTAACTTATATACATTGAATTTTATTCCTGTAGTTCTACATAATAAAATTTATCAGAGATCCTCTTGACTCCATTCCTACAAATACAGTTGAAACATTAAATTTTATTCAATATAAGGTTTACTTATATCTCAGAGTTTGCTAAGCTTTAGCATATATCATATTATTTGATCTTTGTGATAATTCAATGAGGCAAACAGAATATATGACATTCTTTTCATTTTACAGATAAAGAAACTAGATTTTGGAGAGACCATAAGATTTCTCAACTCCAAAAATCTGATTATCTTCTCTAGGACTATAGACAATATTTCAGTGGGGGGCCAACAGCCCTTCACCTAAGTCCAAACTCTCTAACATGGTTTATAAAATTGTATATTCATGCACCTGCTTACTCCTTGACCCCACCTGCCCTTTCCTTCATACCCCATGAAGTTCTGTGCTGCAGCCAAATTGAACAAATTTTGGGGTCATTTTAAGCATCAGAATTTATCTCACCTTTCACTGTTCCTTTGCACATACTGTTCTCCTATCTGAAACCACCATCACCTACCTGTTGACCTGGCTGAGCCTCATTCTTTAGGTTGTTGCTGACATATTACTGTTGTTATCAGCAAAAAAAAAAAAAGAAGAAGGAGGAGGAAGCTTTTGGAGGTGATAGATATGTTTATGGCATATATTGTGGTGATGGTTCCATAGGTATATAATTATCTTCAAACTTGTCAAATTCTATACAGCCTTTTGTATGTCAATCATACCTCAGTAAAGTTGTTTTAAAAAAAAAGAAAAATTTGACAGATTTTAAAAAGTTAGCAACAGTTTAAAATTTATGACGCAGAATCAAACAATTCTATGGACCAGATTCAGCCATCTAGCCAACAATTGATGACTTTTGCTTCCTGAAGAGATGCTATGAGATTCCAAAGAAAGAAAAATTTTAGGGATCAAGAAAGAGAAAAGAAAAGTTTTGCTGGGCCAGGCGGAGGAAAGGTACTGTGGTGGGTCCCAAGAACAGTGTAGAACTTGGGGCGCCTGGGTGGCTCAGTTGGTTAGGCGACTGCCTTCAGCTCAGGTCATGATCCCGGAGACCCGGGATCGAGTCCCACATCGGGCTCCCTGCTGGGCAGGAAGCCTGCTTCTCCCTCCCTCACTCCCCCTGCTTGTGTTCCCTCTCTGGCTGTGTTTCTCTCTGTCAAATAAATAAAATTTTTAAAAATATATATATATTTCTTTAAAAAAAAAAAAAAAAAAAGAACAGTGTAGAACCACAAGTGGCTCCCTGGGAGAGTCCGAGGAGATGGTATGACATCCTCAAATGGAATCGCTGTGAAGGTATCTTCCATCTCCAATGGAAGAGCTGGGAGGCAGCCCTGGGATAAGTCTCAGTTAAGTCCCCCACCCCCGTCCCACAGGCACATGGCGTCAGAAAGCCAGCTTGTATAATACAAACAATAGTGGCAATATAACACATTCAGAATGAGAGGTTCTTTTCACATTTTCCTGTTTATTTGACAAACTTCACAGAGGAAAATGGCCTTTAAAACACCTATCATAGAATTTACTGATAGAGTGATGGGAACGTGAAGACAGAATTAAGTTGATTAGCAGAAAATTAAAATTAGGATGTTTTGTTGAACACCTATTGTTGTGGATACACACACATATACACATATGGTAAAAGTTTATGCAAGTGCATATAGTTTTTCCAAATAAAAATTCCCCAATTTCAAAGAATTACATGCACTTAACTATCAGAGATTTTAAAAAATGGAAACAATTCATAATAATACATTTCTTTTTCTCCTTGACTTAATTCACCTGGGCATATGTTCCCCTCCCATACCCATGACCCTACTATTAACATCCTTTTTTTGTACAGAAAATAAGTGCTGTCCTAATGGTATAAGATTGATCTTAGCTGTTTCATAATGTCCCAGAAACACTCTAAACTTCCTTTTAGCCAGTTGACTAAGAACTTGAACTTTTTAGTTCTCATGGGCAAAGAGCCAATGAAGATTTTTATGAAACAATTTAAGTCATGTTAACTCCTCACCAAATCATAAACTTTGTATTTTCTCAGCTGTTTTATATTTCCCAATTAAAAATCTATGTGGAAAGTCAGTCTTATGCAATGGATTGAAATATGTTCAGTGACTTAACCAAAGTCCTCTGGCTTATCATTTTCCTCGTTCATATTTATCTAGATACACACACAGACACACTTAAAGGTTCATTTCACTAGTGCTACATGTAGAACTGTGTAGAAGAGCTGCAGTAAATCAGAACCATTGAAACTTTGGGTCAGTTGAACATGGGTGCCTATATTAAGCCTCAGTATGCCTGTTTTCCATGTGTTACAATTTCACCTACTCAAATAGAACGTGTTGAAATTTGTGAACAAGGTCACTGTCCTTGTTTTAAAGTATGTGATTTAATATAATGTATAGCAATGATTTCTATTAATGTCAGTTAGTTGAAAAAAACATTAATGGACAGTATTTTTAGTACAATTACATCAACTCATTTTTCTCCTATTTAAGAAATCCTTGTCAGTTTGTGCCATTTCCAATTTTATATTTTCTCAAATAGATGGCACTAGGGAGTTCAGTTAAAATGACAGAGATCCGGATAAATATCCAGCATTTCCCAGGGGGAGGAGAAAGTAAGGATGACACTTAAGTAACTTTTATCAATATTATTTGACAAGAAGCTTCAAACTGTCTAAATACTTCAGATTGTCAATTGATAGATCAAGTTATTCTTTGTCTCACACCTACTGAAGTAGATGAAGGCTGGACATTCTTCCAGTGGTCACTACAATATACTTCCTGGGAACATAAGTGAAGCTTTCTGAAGTACTTTGATCTCATTTATCCCATGGAAAGAAGTTTCTTCACATTTCCTATAGCCTCATGATATTTGCCAGGGCCTCAGTGTATGTGAATGTGAAGGATATGCTCTGTAAAATTTAAGGAGATGCCATTCATTTCACTAGAATGTGAATTGTCAGCCTACAGTTATATGATATACAATCTGGACAACTGCATGCATTGGCCAGATCCTCCAGGATGACAAGCTTTTTTCTTTTTGTTACTATATCGTAGCTAATTCGTATTTAAATGCTTTAGTGGTAAATATTCTGCTACAGAACTTTCTCTGAATGTGGGTGAATCATTGTTACTTTTGAAATGTATCCATTATCAGGAGAGGGGAGTATAAGAATGAGGCAAAATCAAAATACATATATCCATCTCTAAGAGCTTTTGTTAATTTTATAGGCTATTATTTGCTCCTCATTCCAGTTTGTTATTGACTAATCCAGGTATCATCATAAGGGAAAATCTTATGATTGTTTTTGTGTATATCCTTTAACATAGGTGGAGAAATACTTCAGAGTATAGAAAGAACAAATACTGCAACTTTTTAGGGGGGCTACTGTTCTTTTTGATACTAATCCCCAAGCAGAGATTATCGCACATCTGTTGATTTTTTTTCACGTTGCACACATTTGCACCTTTTTTTTAAATGTTGACTGAATCACTTAATTGTAGAGGAGTGTTCATTTTAATGTAAATTTTACAGTATTACATGAGTGAATGTATGAAAATAGCTTGGAACGGTTTAAATTGGGCAGAATTCTGCTTTGATCATAATGTGCCTCTTCAGCATTAAAATAAACTTGCAACATATGCTGAAAAATGTGTAATAAGTAAGTGCCTCTTGCATGGTGACTTATCTGGAAAAAATAAATCATCAATTTAATAGAATTCAAAATTCATAAATACTTCTAACTAACAATGTGATGGTCTGATTAACATCTTATGACAATAAGTAACCTGCAATACATGTTAAATAATCAGAAATATCAGAAATATCTGACTTGAAGAATTTTTACATATTAAAATGCTATCAAATGATAATTATTTTTGGAAATATTTGAGAATCAAACATTTAGTAGGTAGTTATATACTACTATATTTTTACAGATGTAATCCTAATCTCCTTATGCTCTTATACAAATAACAAAGAATGGGGCAAATTGATGTCAATTTTTACAGCAACCAGTAAAAATGAGATTACCAAAATTTTTGAATCAGGGTGAGAATAGAGAATAACTAATAATGACAAAGGATTTTCAAACAGAATGTCTGGATAACAACATCAGTGCCTCTAAAATTTACCTTGATGAGATAGTGTTAATTAATGGTGATTGTCTAAAGAATCTTCCACTGGTATCCATGAGAGGCCAGGAGGGACTGAGATACCATGAACAGAACAGTGGGCACTCACTGAATAGCTGTGAACAAATAATTTATATTCTCTGACTTCTTTTCCCCATCTGTAAAATTATAACAAGAAATGCTTTGAGTTGCAAGTTTAAAAAAATAAAACATCTAACAATGGCTTAAGCACAGTTCTTAAGTACTATGAGTATAGTAAGTCATAAAAAAAAAACAGGAAAACTAAAGAGACAGATTAATATAAGAAATCATTCCATATATAAGATAGTCTGTCAATGTTTACCTTTAATCAAAAGGAATATATTTGTCACTCAAGAAATTGTCTCTAAAGTCATGGGCCTTTTCCCCCAGCTAGTACTCATTGTAAAACAAATTCAAAGGTGAGTCTCTCCTTTGGCAACACTTAAAGAAGGCATCAGGAAAGCTTCAAGTGTACTTAATACAGTACATTATTACTAATTCAACATTTGCTTATTGATTGTCTGTTCAATGCCAGGTTGTGCATTTGAGGATCTAAAAAACAAACCAACAACAAACTATAAAGTGACACAGTATAGGATTCTTACCCTTAAAGATTTCAGGTGAATTTGAAAATAGTGTTCATATATATAGACGTGTTTTTTTAAGCAGTTCTCTCTGTAAAGTTTCAGAGAGCTCTGTGTGAATATCCCACAGAGCTCATGATATCAGCACATCCTAAGTCAGACTCAACATGTTTTCTACTTCCCCACTTATCCTCCCCAAACTTAACCCCCCTCCCCCACCTTTTCCCCCATATTGATTGGTGGCATTGTCATCGGCTTGTCTCACAAGCCTAAATCTAGGCATCATCATACCTTCTAACATTCTCCACCTCCCAGGTCCTGGTACTGCCAATTCTGTCTCATAAACAGCTTTCCCTCTTCAACACATGGCCTCAGTCTTACCTAACTCCTTGTCATCTCTCACCCGGATTATTTCAGTGCTTCTCTCAAAATGATCACCTTGCTTCTTAAGTTCATTTCCCCACAATCTAGATTCCACATGACTCCTTAGATACTCTTTTTCAAATGTAATCTAATCACTTCTCTACTTCACTTAGAACTCTTAAAGGGCCCCCAGTTAACTACAAGGAGAATTCCAGCAACCTAGCAAGAGTTATAGGGCCCTTCATGACTGAGTCCTCATTATCTCATTTCTCACAACCCTTCCCCTTGCTATATATAAGCCAGAAAACTGAGATTTTTATAATTTACTGCATATAGCATGTGATTTAAATATCATTTTATTTTCATACATGTTTCTCATTTTGGGAGAGCTTCACTCATCCCAACATCAGATAACTAAAATTGGCCTTCAGTATCATCAGTTCCAGAAATACGCTCCCTAAAATCTTACAATCCCAACTTTCCCTACTCCCAGTCACCATCCATAGAGCTAAACACTCTATTTTTCACAGTTTATACTTTGAATATGTCTATTGTAGCACGAATTATGCTACAGTACATTTTTTTGCAGGTCAGTTCTCTTAAGGATAATATGCTCTTTGAGAATAGGAATTCTAAGTTCATTCACACCCATCTCACTTATCTTCCATAGTACCTGGCATATATTGATCTACTGAGCATCTATTTTGTGCTCCATGTAACTGTGTTGTATGAAGTAAATGAATAAATGAACAAATGGAAGTTAGGTAATATTATGAAACAATATGTATGATATAACAAAATAAATATGGAGATCAAATTTAAGCCAGGAAAATAAAAATTCTTGCCAAAATCCCTAATCATGATGAAACAAAATGAGATAATTGGAAATTCATAGTCGCTGTGTTCAAAATGGGGACTACTTTCGAGAGCGGTGTGGAGGAAAAAGCAGACTTGGACTAAAATACTGATAATGTTCAAGCTCAGCAGTAAGGAGTCTTATGGTAGACCATTAGACAATGAGGTGAACAAGTGCAAAATGATATGTGTCACTTTTTAACTGCTAGGTCTTGCACTCTGGGAGGCACACTTTGTGACTCTTTGATTCTGTGATTGTTGCCTCCCCGTGTAAGTTGAATGCCGAAAAGGTCATAATGATACAGTGTTTTTGTAGCATTTAGCAGTGGGTTGATGACATAAGAGAAAGCAGTACAGAAGAGATATTATTATCTGAGCCTTAAAGGGCTGACAGAGTTTAAATAGGAGAGGACAAAAAAGCTTCCCTACTTGAGGGCAGCAGATTAGGGACAATCAAGCCTACTTTAAGGGAACAAAAAATAGTAGTTTGGACAAGGTCTGAGAATTTGCATGAAAGAGTACTGGAAATAAAGTTAATATTATGGGTAGCTAAATGCTACGGTTCTTGCTCTTTAAGGAATGCAAATCATTGTCAATAAAAATTTTAAAAAAATACAGATCAATTAAAAGTGACAGTGAAGGAGAATGACACTACCAAAGTATATTGAGGACAATGAATTGGGCGGTAGTTGGAACTGGAAGTCATAGCACTCAGGTGTCATTTAGCTGCAAGGGAGAGAAAACCAATTCGACTGGCTGAACAAAACTGGTCTGTCTTTATTTTATATGTTTCAATTTAAAGTGATTTTAAAAGAGACAAAGTGGATTTATTTGCTCATGTAATGGAAAAATCCATGACTATGTTTGGAAATGGTTGAATCCAAGTGCTCAATTTACAAACCAGAATGACTCCTCCCATGTGGTAGCAAGATGCCCTCCAGAAACTCCGGATTTTGTCCAGTTCTGAGTGTATGATAAATGAGACTCTCTCCTTTCTGACGATTGTATTAAGAGTCTCTGTTGAGTCTTGCTTCACCCTGTGGAAATTGGGGTACGTAATGAAGTCTTGGGTCTGTCACTCAAGATTTTTGTCTTGTGCCAGTCCCCCCAAAACTGTGCAAGGCTAACATGCTAGCTCTCAAGAAAGGTGAAGTCTCAGGCATTTCACCTCCTGACAGTGATGCATATTTCCCTAATGAAATCTTCTCTTCTCACCTATGTTCTCCCTAGACCCCTGCCTTCTAATTCTTTCTTACTGTTCTCATTTCCTGGCTTTAAAAATCTCTTCTTTATTACTGATAATCCATGCAGAACAGATTCTTTTTACTTACACCTCAAATTAACATTATTTATGAATCTATTTAGTCCTAAATGCTAGTTTCAGTTATTTCTTGAGGAAAAGGAAAGAATTGAATAGATGAAGAGTTGGGTTCTTTGATCCTATCCCATACACTTGGAGCCCAAAGATATAAATGTTAACATCAGTCCAAAATGAGTTCCTAGACTCCTTCTCCCTGGGCATCTTGTTTCACACCTGGGGACCTTGATTAGGTGGCCTGCATCAGAGACAAATTGTTTCTTTTTGAAGCATTTGCTAAGAAGTACGTAACTTTCCACTGGTTTGGTGCATACCTGTGAACTTGTTGAACAGAAGCCACCGGTAACATTCTTTGAAATGTGTTTCTTAGCTATTTAACTACTGTTTGAGAAATAAGAGCTTTCTAATAATATTTTTCCAATGAACTTGATATTCAGTCTGCATTTTTACCTGACTGAAATTTAAAAAAAAAAAAAAAAAAAAAAAAAAAAGGAAGGTTCTGCACAAGGGCTTTAAACTATGTGACAAAAGTGGTGATCAGTCTAAACACATTAAAATTCTATTTTCTTTTACAAGTGTTTGCTGCAGATGACCCCCACTGATCTTAAATATATTTCTGTATCTGTAACTGAATAGAGGTTTTCCGTACAGCATGTTCTAATGGCACTCTGGCCTTTAGCCAACAAGGCACTGAATAAGGCTATTTTTAAAATACAGAAACTGGGAACAGCTGCAGCAATCAAATTTGATAAAAACAGAGAGGAACTTTGCTTTTTTTTTTTTTTTTTTACGGTTTGTCCAAGTTTAGACTTCTTTCATAGAACTGCTTTTGTTCTGTTGTATGAAGGGCTACAAGACCAATACAGTGCAGCCCTTTTAAACAAATAACTTTTAAAAGAATACAACTAAATAGAATAATTTTTCTTTGTACCAAGAGTATCAATGCAAAAGTGTTTTAAACTATTTTAAAAAGAATATATCTCTTATAAGAAGAGGTTGGAAAAGAATGAATTATATTAAGAAAGTTTGGACCATAAAAGAGATTTTGGCGTTCCCTACCCACAAAGCACCTCCTTGAAAGGGGAGATAAAGTCCTTAGTTTTCCAGCGTTGAAAATCTGAAAGTTTGCATTTGAACTTCTATGTATTCAAGTGTTGTTAGGGCAAAGGTATTTTGAACGTTCCATTTCTGCTTTTCACATAACTATTAGTCATGAATGTTGCTGTATTTTCTAAAAGTTGGATTAATATCAGTGCAGTTCTTTTTCAAGGATAAAATGACATGCTTCTTAAAATGTAAAGGAAAACTTCCTCACAGAGACTTTTTGTACTTATCTGAACCCCTCAACGTGTCTATATACAAGGGCTTATTCTTTATTTTTTTTAAAATTCAAGCTCTTTGGAAACTTGTCAGTCCATGATTAATAAGCACCATGAAGTGAATAGATACTGAAAATCTTCTATACAGTAGTTGATTGCAAATTCTGTCTTCTAAGTGATTCCATGTGTTGAAAGGATTTCTTTGCTAACTTCGTAATTGACATGACAAATAATATTGTGTTTCTTACAAGTATTTAGAAATGAGATTCATTTTAAAACCCCATCCAAATAAAACTACTTAGGTCAACATTAATTCAATTTAGTAATCCAAGACATAATACCATTCTTTTCCTGTAGCCATAAAGTTTTAAAATAAGATTATCTTATAAGGCAGAAGAAAGAAAGAAGAGATTATCTTATAAGGCAGAAGAAAATAAAAATAGAAGAATCGAGGTATACACTAAGCTGTACTGACTTGTCACGAGGTAGCCCTTTAGATAGGATGGTCCATCTGTCTATAGTCCTATTATAAGCTTAAAAAAACAAAAAAACAAATTAAGCAAAATCTTCTCTGACTCGAATCATTCTTTACCTGAGGCCCTGATGAGTCACGAGTGGCTCTTTGAATGGTGAGGCAATGATCTATTAAGTGTGGTGTTGGAACTTGAGACTGTGAGAGTTCCTGTGTCAGTTCTGCTCTCGTGTCCTGTTCGCAGCTGAGAGGGGGTCCTCCGTCCTGCATAACAGCAGAACTGCTTGAACACGCGCCGGTTCTAACCAGCGCCGTGGCATTCCTGTTGTGCGGAGCCCTGAAGCCAGCAGGTTTTCAAGCATTCTCTGGCAGCATACCAGGTTGCAGGAGATAATCCTGTATTTTACCGATATCAAAAAGTTCCAAATGAAGGTTACCGGGATTTAATTTTATTTAGTCATGTGTAACCTCTTTTCTGAAGATGTACTGCCAGGAGACTAAGATGTCATTGAGCAGTAGGGTTTTATGCAAATGATGGGGAAAAGCACAGTAACCCCAATATAATGGCCTCTTTCAATCACTTGTTAAGAGTACAATATTTATACGTAACAAGAATAGACATAAGACCCATAGTAAATAACTATGCTTCATTACTGTATTTTGTCCTTATTTTAATTTTCAGTTAGGTTCTAAGTGAGAGCAAATGCAGTACCACATTCTTAAAATTTTATTGTTTTTCACAAGTGTTTCTCAGACTTCATTGAAACCAAAATAAAAGACAGTGAAACATGCCATGGGATTTTATAATATATGTCACGAAAATAACATTTACATAGTACTTCTGGAAACCGAATGTGAAGACTACATAGTCATATGTAAAATCATATTGGCACTGCCTTCTAATACGTTGAGTTTAAATTGGGACAGTTTCTTTTTTAATTGTTGCAGCTGTTTAATTCTCAGAAGAATGGCAGTTGGTCATCTCCCTGGTGACTTCACCGTTTTAGCAGGCATCAGTGTTGGGGCGCAGGATGCCCCTCCAGAAGCTATTCAGAATTTACTGACATCGGCCATCATTCATGAGCACTTGCTTTGTTTAGTGATGGTGCTAATATGAGGAGACACGTGAAATAGTTCGGTCTATGAAAGAGGGCAGGGGAGGCAGGGTGCTGTAAAAACACCCCCCCCACACACTAATGGTTCATTCACACAGAAAACAAGCCACAGCCTTCAGTCCCTCCACAAAGCTTAATGAGAATAAACGAACTCAAGAACCCAGAAGCGGCAGTGTTCAGAATCACTGCTGGCTTGTGCTCACAAACTCTCTTCTTGCATTTACTCATAACACACATTGTCAGTTGCAGCAATACATTGCTATGGGAAGTCTTTAAGCTGATTCTCTATGGGCCTTGTGAATGAAATGCTTACAATTTCTTGGGTTGTATGCCCCCGGGGTGAAGATCACTTTTCAAGTATGCCCTGTAACAAAGCGATTTGCAGGCCCTGAATCACTTTGGTCCCAATAAGGGAGGTTGTTGACAATATGCCACACTGTGATTTCTGGTCTTTACTTTTTTTGGATCCATTTAGGGAAGTTCAGAATTTTAGAATGAAAATACATAAAGTTATAGTCAGCTCTGGCTGGTTGTTTTCAAAAACCAGATGGCTTTAAAAGAGATGATCAAATCCATTCTTTAAAAGTCATTTTTAAAAGCAGGCATGTGATTCTACTATATATATATATTCACACACACACATATATATATTTATAATTTCTGTATATGTACCTTAACCCTTTATTTCTGAGTTTTTAAAGGGAATAAGGTATTTCTGCTAGATTTTCCAAAAACTCTAGTTAATCCATTCATGTACCAGACTGTAATTTTCTAAGTTTTTTTTTTTTCATTTTAACCACTTTGGATGGAAATTATTCCAAAAAGCATTTTGCATTTCATAGTCTTCTTACAAGATTCTGCAGAGTGTAATTCACACATGACCTGGAATAGTCATTGTGAATGAGAGTTTTATACTGTATTTTAATTTAGTGACAACATCTGAAATGATTTACTGGTAGGATTATCGATGGTGCTATTCATGTTTTTCTCTTCTTCTTCCATCACTGATAACATTTAATGGTCCTTACTACTGTCAGCATGTACAGTAACATAAAATTTGGAGTCAAGTATACCTAGTTCAAAAACCAGATTTGTGAAGGCTTAGACAAGTAACATAGTTTCCTCATCAGTAAAATGAAGAGAATAATACCAGCTTCTAAGGATTTCTGGGAGTCTTAAATGAAAAAAATTCCTGCAAATTCTTGAGCAGAGAGCCCACCCTTAATTGGTATAGAGTATATGTATTAACTCTCCCCATTTCCTTGAGAGACCTATAATGGCATAGTGTATCCTTAGGTGCTCAATGTCTTCTTTAATGCCTACTATATTTGCACTGTGAAACAAAGTCCATATTAATCTAATCACCTCACTTTCTTATTTGCATTTTCTAATTTATGGAGGTCAGGGAAGACAGCCGTTTATGTGTGTGTGTGCAGCCATCTAAATAATCAAAGCAACAACAGATGGCCATGTTAAGGAAAAATCCTCAAAGTGTTCACCTAGGTGGATGAATTTCATCTATATCTTGGCTTTTTAAAAGTTTATTCTAGAATATTCAGGCATGTCTCGTATAGATGCTAGATAAATGAAGCATCACTAGAAGGCATAAAATCTACCCACACTCAGAAGCTGCAACTCCATAGATACCCTTGGCTCACCCTGCCCAAATAAGGACTTACTAGATGTTGATATAAGTGGGAGTTTATGGTGATTACAGAATGTCCATGCTGAGTCAGTGAGTGTACCCCAAGACATGGCCTCCCTCCATTACACCATGTGCTTGGACACCATGCACAACGGAGTATGCCCTGCACCACTTCTCATTCCCCTCACTTCAGTACACATTATATTCTACGAAATGCTAAAATGCTACAACCCACATTAAGTCTGTGTTTGTAATGCATCCTCTTCTGTTCCCTCACATATGGCAGTCTGAAACAATTACATAATGAGACATTATCAGGGCATAACTGTCAAAAATGAAGAGCCTGAGCTGTGAATAAATATTACCCACTTATTAGCTGTGCTACTCCTGTGTTCTTGAATCTATAACTTAACCCTGACTTTCAGATTTTATATTCATACCTCCTGATTGCCTATGTAACAAAATGATACAGCATTAACAATGTTCAGAAAATAATTTATAAAGTAAAGGCAAACCAAACTTTTAAGTAGTGTTTCTTCTTTTTTTTTTTTAAGATTTTATTTATTTATTTGACAGAGAGAGATCACAAGTAGGCAGAGAGGCAGGCAGAGAGAGGGGAGGAAACAGGCTCCCTGTCAATCAGGGAGCCTGATGTGGGCCTTGATCTCAGGTTCCTGAGATCATGACCTGAGCCAAAGGCAGAGGCTTTAACCCACTGAGCCACCCAGGCGCCCTTAAGTAGTGTTTCTTATTATATTTGTTCTATAGTCTGGTTGAACTCTACTGACTCTGTTCAGACCATGTTTTAAAATTCATAAAAATAAAATATATAGGGTAACAAAGGACACCAATTACATTGAAATACTGTTGAAGAGTCACTGACACTGCATGAAGAATGTTGCTCTAATATGACTCCGTTTTGATTATTTCATTAAGTTTCTTCCCTCTGAAGTGCCTCTTTTGTATTTTCTATTTTAAGTATGAAAATACCAAATTTGGCAGATTCTCTTGCCTCTGTTACCCCCATAGAGCCATTTGGAAAGACATGTTAACTCTTTCAAAAATGTGCTGTTTTTCCCCTGAACAAAAACAATCTCTACCTCAGGGTAAATGCCCCCTTCCAGTTACCAGGATGTCAGGAGGTCTCCATACTCAGTGGATGACTCTCACAGGTGGAGATAATTCTAACCTGGATCTCTGTGTCTAGTCATAATTCATGCATTCCTGTGTATCCCCCCCCCCCATTCAGAAGGTCCAATCTGAATATAATGACTGCACATGATGTAGAACATTAAGGGACTCATTTCTTGTTAGGTGGATACTTCAGTACTTCATGATTAACAATAAATTGTTGATGAGGAACCTCACAGTATCCAAAGGTGGTGAGATTCTATAGTTGAGAACAACTGTTTTACTCAGGGATACATACACTGATGAAAGAAGGACATTATGCCTTCCAGGTCACTGTGACACCATTTCACATTTATAGTGAGAGTACTAACGTAAAAATTGCAACGACTTAGTTACTTGCTTCTCTTAAGCAGAGGTTGGCACTGTTCTCTGAAGGTCCAGATAGTGTATATCTTGGGCTCTATGGTCTTTGTTGCAACCACTCTGCCATTGTAGTATGAAAACAGACATAGAAAAAAATCTAAATGAAAGGATGTGGCTGTTGCTCCTATCAAAACTAAACTAGGAACACTAAAATTCTAATTTCATATACTCTTCAGATGTCACAGTGTCTTATGCTTTTTAAATTCTTTCTACTTTATAAATTTGTGAAAGCCATTCTTAACTAGCGCCCCATATAAAAACAAAGCTGCTGGCCAGACTTGGTCCGTGGGCTGTAGTTTGCTACTTCAATTCTTATGTATGAAATCTGTAGCCAGGTAGCAAACTAATTAAGCAGGTTCATCAGATTGGTTATGACATCCCAATGGGAACTGCATGTAAAACAATTTTAGCTAGAATATGAAATGAGGAAGTCTTTGATGTTTTTAGATAATACTACATATAGAAAGAAACTTTGAAGTTATATAGATGGAAACGACCTTTGTCTGAAATCAATCAAGACCCAGCTCTCGAAGACAATATGTAAGAAGCGTCAATTTTATAGACAGTGCAGACTATTATATTAAAAAATGTGGAAGTGTTATGGAAGCAAATTCGTGCAGCACAAATTTAGGGTTTCTTTTTCTTTTTTTTTCTGAATACCTAAGTAAAGAAATATTGTATTAATTTACCTTTATTGCAGCTAGTAAATATTCCACTATTTCTATGCAGTTCTTTGTATTATCAAGAACATGAAAATTTGAAAGCCTGTGTTCTAAATCTGTAAGAAATGTCTTCATTACTGATTATTAATGGTAAAGATTGATTTTCAGGGCTTCTTTTGCAGGGAGAAAAACAAAGACAAATTAAAAGAAAGAAAAAAATTCAGAAGGAGGGTGGTAGACAGCAGCAATATGGTATGGGTATAGACAATCCCTGTGATTCATGGAAAAGTTAGGGCTCACAGATTAACTGTCATGAAGAAGTGTTTTATTTCTTGTAGAATACTTCCCATCAACCAGATCATTACAAGATCAGCACAAAATTCCCCCTATTTAGGAATCAGGCCATTGCAAAATATGTAATACTTCATATGAACTTCAATGTTGTTGTTGTTATTTTATAAATATCACCAGACACACATCTGGGGTTTTAGTGCTTGCCACAGTGTAGTTTTCTGGTTGACATATATCTAAGAAATGCGTATATTAACACCCAGGCTATAGAGCCAAGTACATTTTAGTGCGGGCTACAGCTGAAAGAATATGTTTCCATTCCTTGTCCATCTGTTCTTGGCAACATAAATTTAAACTAGAAACACAGAATAAGTTTCATGAGAAATAAGTCTAAATAGGGTTTAGAACAGCAAGGTGAATGCTCTAAGTTATTACGACTTGTTAATATTTGACTTTGTAGCTAGACCTGTTGTGTTGAGCTGGAGAAATCTCATGCTGCAGCTGTAAATTCAAGTCTAAAAAAATTATAGTGGTGGGTTGTTTTTTTTTTAATCAGTTCATTAAAAAAAATACAGTGACTTGGTCACACTTTCTGTATTAAGGGCATATATTCACCAAGGATCATGAGCTTAACGAACTTTGAGATTTCAGAGTGATTATTTGCCATACACTTGAACTACACTAAAAAGGCATCGTCTACATTTGTGAGCTTGAGCTGAAATGGATTCATTAGTGGGAATGAGGGTTTTCCATATAAAATGGAATCCACACAAAACACACTTGCTTGTTTTTGTACAAGTCCGGCCTCAGCTATGACCAGCTATTATGTTATTATGTGTAAAATCACCATGCCCTCCCACTGTGTGCTTAGATTTCCAGGTTTTTCTGCTACTAAAATATTGAAAATATTATTTGCATTTGAAAATACATGGGAATACATGAGAATACTAAAATACAAAAGGGTCATATATACGCATCTACAATTTTGCCTCCCTGTCAAGGGTCCAGGCGCTCAGAGCTACATAGGTAAGCTGTGTAGGGGCTGTGTGTCAGGGCTGGGCTCTGTGGGATTCCTCTAATTTGAGGGCAACCTCTGCTTCTGGCTAAATACAAGTCTTCGGCTTGGGAAGGGACCCTGAAGCACACACAGTCCAACCTCTTTCTCTATATAAGAAGCACGTATATAATTTTGAAGTCTCTTTCTCTTATATGATTGATTTATCAAATAGAACATTGTGGTTATGCGTTGAAGGCACTGAGTTCAAATTTTGGCTCTGTGACTTCCTAGGTACGTTAATATGAATAAATTAGTTAACTTCTCTAGTGTTCAGTTTCTCTGTCTGTGAAAGGGAATAATCATATTTACCTTCAGTTGGTTTTAAAGGGAATCAATTGAGATGATAAAGTGATTAGTCCAGTGACAGGAAGTACTTAGTAAGCATTCATCAAGCAAAAGCTATTACTATTAGCCTCTTTCTACTGTCCTCTGTTAGAAAAAATAGTTTCACTGTGCCAATTTTCTAGGTGGCTCCCAAATAGTATTTTAGTAGCATATTTCTTATCATCAGAAAAACATCTCAAGAAGCTAATACTGTTTCTTGAACTTCTGCACAAAATTACCTGTGACTATGGACAAGTCATTTGATGATTCTAAGAGTCAATGCTCTTATCTCTAAAATGAAAAACTTTAATTCCATCAGCTCTAGAGTCTTTTGTTCGAGTAATTTAACAAAATCATGTTTGACAGCATATCCTCATACTTTATTTATAGTGTTGAAATGTGTATTTGCTGCCAAATGTATAAACATTCCATATATACATGTGGAATAACATTAAGTTTGTTGATGCTATTAAAAACTACTGGTATAATTTTTGGCATTATTTGGCTCTGAATTCATTCTTCCCATTTTGTTTCAGATCAAGCTGACAGCAGATCTTTTCCCATAGCCCCTCGAGGTTTAGTTAAACTGAGCGCTTTAGATGTAGGCCATCTTTTCATTAGTTTCAGAATCCAAGGCAAGCTTTCTTTGTCAAGTAGCTTCCATTTTTCATCCTTGTAATATCTAATGGCATTAAATTGTGCACATATGGATCTCTACTGTAACTTACAAGACTTCTGTTTTCTTTCAGATCTGAGTGATCAGCTGCTGGAGGTGGTTGGCTTGGAAGGAGCCATGGAGATGGGACAAATCTACACTGGACTGAAGAGTGCTGGGCGGCGGCTGGCACAGTGCTCCTCTGTAGTCATCAGGTAGTTGTTTCTCTGTAATTAAGAAAGGGGGTTGACATGGTATAAGTACAATCTAATTAAAAGTATGCAAGACTCTAATTGCACTACTAGGTATTTACCCCAAAAATACAGAGGTAGTGAAAAAGAAGGGCCATATGTACCCCAATATTCATAGCAGCAATGATCACAATCACCAAACTGTGGAAAGAGCCAAGGTTCCCTTCAATAGACAAATGGATAAAGAAGATACGGTCCATATATACAATGGAATATTATGCCTCCATCAGAAAGGATGAATACCCAAATTTTGTAGCAACATGGGCAGGACTGGAGGAGATTATGCTCAGTGAAATAAGCTAAGCAGAGAAAGTCAAGTATCATATGGTTTCACTTACCTGTGGAGCATAAGGAGTAACATGGAGGACAGTGGGAGAAAGAAAGGAAATGTGAACTGAGGTAAATTAGAGAGGGAGATGAAGCATGAGAGACTTTGGACTCTGAGAAACAAACTGAGGGTTTGGGAAGGGAGGGGGACAGGCGATGGGTGAGCCTGGTGGTGGGTACTAAGGGCACAAATTGCATGGAGCACTGGGTGTGGGGCATAAACAATGACTCTTGGAACACTGAAAAAATAAATTGTAAAAAAAAAGTATGCAAGACTCAGATAATAACATTTGTCTTACTTGTACCTCAAATTATCAGTAACTAATACTGATACATTTTTATATAATGGGAATTGGCAGATTTTACAAAGTTTTAGTTCGCTATTACTTATCAGGTTTATTGAAATTTGATGTTCTTTTGTTCAGACCATGGATACAATTCTAACATACTAACTTCATCCGCTCTAAAATGGTTCCTACACAGTTCAGTTTGCTGAAGCATGGAAGACCATACCGGGTATATTGCCCAATGAAAACACTGTTGAAGCACCATTACCTTAAATTCTTTCATGGACTAAAGTTCACCGTTGTTTCTATAAGGTTAAATAATCAATGTATTGTAAAGTAAGATTTTATATGTGTATTAAATTTAAACCTTTTTAAGAAACATTTTTGCAGAATTTTATATTTAGGGGAAAAAAAATCTACTTTGACCTGACAGTGAAACCATGGGTTATAGCACAGATGTCATTGGTGTTATTTCTATAAAAATGTTGATACTGGAAAATCTGAAACATCAAACACCTTTCCTTCAGGTTTGCAATATAGTTTTTCATGAAAACAAGGAGGCTCTTTTGGCTACAGGAATTCTGATTATATCATTAAACATAACCTTCCCCAAAATAAATAAAAATAAAAATAATTAAAAAAAAAACTAAAAACCATAAACCCTATATTTTTCTTTTGGCTTCCATAATTTTTTGTGTGTCATCACATTTACCAGAAAGCTCTTGGTATTCCTGTGACCAAGATACCTTTCAGGGTACTCATTCATAGTCAAGAATTGAATTCCCTTTCCGAAGAAATCAATTTAGAGCCAGCTCTTACCATGTTTGCATTCCCTGGTCTCATCATCTTATATATTACATGTAGTCTGTTGTGTAAAGTATTTCAGCGTTATACTTATAATGAAATATTTTCCCCCAGGACTAGCAAGTCTCTGCCAATGCAGATCGACGGGGAACCGTGGATGCAGACCCCATGCACAGTGAGTACAGAGTAGTTGAAAGGCTATGTCACTTCAATTTTGCTTTCCACATATCATGTACTTCTGTAGCTAACTAATCACATACTACCTATAACTAAATAACCACAATACCTAAGCCTTTGATCTATCACCGAGTACCTTTTCTTTTTTACTATTGATGTGACAGACCTATTGCTTTCAGGTTTGGGGCATTATATGCCTTTGGCAATGATTTAACTTTTGAATGTTTGTGTTAATCTAAGTACAGGTTTAGATATCGTAGATCACTTATAAACTCTGGAACTAAACAAAATTAATAAAATGTTTTAAATCTTTCTTGTACTTGTTTCAGATCACCTTATGAGAAAATGATTTATGGGGCCTTCAGATATAAGTCTCCCTGAATTATCACCCATCTGTTCTTTTACTTCCATTTTTGGTTTTGAGGGCATCCCTCTCTATAGAAATCTCCCCCATCACTGTTTTCTCCAGAATGAGGTATTATTTAGGTCAGACATTTAGACCCCCTCCCCCGCAAAATTCCAATTTCTATTTGTATAGTGAATCATCTAATTCACATATTTAAAGTTCACCTTGGCTGCTTTGTGGAAAATGGATTATACAGAGTACCCCCTGGGACAGAGTCTATCAGAGTAGTCTGGGCTTGGGCACAGATAGTGACAGGGAAGCAGATAGATTTGAGCTACATTCTGGAATAGAACAAGAAGAATTTGCTATTGAGTTCCCTTGGGGCTGAGAGAAAGAGATGAATCTAGGTTAGCTCTTACATGTGAACAATGATTTATTTACTGCACAGTTAAGATTGGGAGGGCAACCAGTTTGGGAGTCACGGGGAAAGTCGTTTAAGTTTTTGTTTTAAGTTCAGAGATAGTTGACATACAAGATTGTATTGGTGTATTAAATAGTCACATAAACATTAAATAATGGATCTCATCATTTTTCAGATGGAGAAAACAGAGGCTTTAGAAGGTTCCATAACTTACCCAAGGTCAGATATGTAGCAGAAATGGAACTCAAAGCCAGGACTCTTTGATTAAGGCTCCTTCTCTTGACCACTAGTTTAAACAGATTTAGCTACAGATTCCAAACAGTGCAGCTTAGCATGTAAAAGGGAACTTTTAATTTTACCTTTCCAGTGGTTTTACTCTAAAGCTATTGACTTTCTCTTTTTGTACAGCAGATAAATATCACTTTTTGTTTATTCCTGGTATATTCTTTTCAGCCACTTTGAACCCCACGTTTATGAATCTATTAATTCTCTAATAATTATGTAACACTGACTTGTTTTAAAGTCTCTGTTGATTGGCTACTTCTTGTGCTTTCCGTCATCTTTGTGCTTGGTTCCAAATACCTTTAAAAGAATTCCTGTTCTTCCTTTATCAGCATGTAGACACTCACATCTTGTCTGTTATTCTTCACACTCTCAATGACACTTCTAAGTTCACATTTATACTCACTCCAATGTTGAAAGTGTTGTTACTGTTGCCACAAGTGGTGGTAGTGGTAGTGGTGGTCGTGGTGGTGTGCTAAGGTGCTGGTGAGGTATGGTGGTGCTGGTGGTTGGGATGAACTGGTGGAGCTGCTAGTGTTG